>OY744612.1:48306711-48314211 GCA_963556255.1 Allolobophora icterica
GACTCGACTTTGGATGACCAAATCGACCCAAGTCGACTTATTGGGGTAGACTCCCAGGTCTAGTTGGAAGCAACCCCCTTGGGTGTGCATTCTGTGCAATGAAGTCTTAACTGGGGGTCCTAAGAAAGACTAGGGGTTGAATTCCCTCATCCCCAACAATTTTCACCCTGCTTAAGACAGATCCTATTAAGTCATTGTGGAAATTTAAGAAAGCGATTAGAGTAAATAGGGAATGTGCTACTAAAGAAAAATAGGAAGTTCCTTAAGCTATCCTGAGAGGTAACCATATGGGTATGAAGTGTTAGCGACTTCATTTTCTCAGCCTCGGCATATGATGGCGGGCGGTCAGCCCTCTCCCTCGCCGTCTGATATTCCCACCGACAGTGTACGATCAGTGTACTCATTATAGCTGAGTTGACAAGGAGGCGCAGACGAGGCAGAAATCTCGACACAAATTTCTGCCCTGACGGCAGTTTTAACCCCTGACCTCCCGGTTGTCAGTCAAACACGCTAACCACTAGAATACAGAGTTCCCCGAAGGATTTGAAAACACTGGCTGATTGCCAAGTTGTCACTCTAGCGAAAGTCCCATGATGTTCCCTCTCCGCATCAGTTAAGGGCCAATAAAGCAAGTGCCAAACTCCTTTATGAGTTTCAATCGTCTGTATGTCTGTCTATCTATCTATGTAGCAATCAATAGATAGATGGATAGTTGGATGGCTGGCTGGCTGGATGGCTGGATAAATAAATAGATAGATAGATAGATAGATAGATAGATAGATAGATGGATGGATGGATGGATGGATGGATGGATGGATGGATGGATGGATGGATGGATGGATGGATGGATGGATGGATGGATGGATGGATGGATGGATGGATGGATGGATGGATGGATGGATGGATGGATGGATGGATGGATGGATGGATGGATGGATGGATGGATGGATGGATGGATGGATGGATGGATGGATGGATGGATGGATGGATGGATGGATGGATGGATGGATGGATGGATGGATGGATGGATAGATAGATAGATAGATAGATAGATAGATAGATAGATAGATAGATAGATAGATAGATAGATAGATAGATAGATAGATAGATAGATAGATAGATGATAGATAGATAGATAGATAGATAGATAGATAGATAGATAGATAGATAGATAGATAGATAGATAGATAGATAGATAGATATATAGATAGATAGATAGATAGATAGATAGATAGATAGATAGATAGATAGATGATAGATGATAGATAGATAGATAGATAGGTAGATAGATAGATAGATAGATAGATAGATAGATAGATAGATAGATAGATAGATAGATAGATAGATAGATAGATAGATAGATAGATAGATAGATAGATAGATAGATAGATAGACAGACAGACAGACAGACAGACAGACAGACAGACAGACAGACAGACAGACAGACAGACAGACAGACAGACAGACAGACAGACAGACAGACAGACAGACAGACAGACAGATAGATAGGTAGATAGGTAGAGAGATAAATAGATAGACTGATAGATTGATAGAAATACAGAAATACAGATAGACATATATATGTATATATAGATTGATTGATAGATATAGATATAGATTGATAGCTATAGATAAACAGATAGATTGATAGATAAACAGAAATATAGATAGACAGATAAACAGATAGACAGACAGACAGATAGATAGATATAGATATAGATATAGATATAGATAGATAGATAGATAGATAGATAGATAGATAGATAGATAGATAGATAGATAGATAGATAGATAGATAGATAGATAGATAGATAGATAGATAGATAGATAGATAGATAGATAGATAGATAGATAGATAGATAGATAGAGATAGCTAGGCTAGCTAGATAGATAGGTAGATAGACAGACAGACAGACAGACAGACAGATAATAGATAGATAGATAGATAGATAGATAGATAGATAGATAGATAGATAGATAGATAGATAGATAGATAGATAGATAGATAGATAGATAGATAGATAGATAGATAGATTGATAGATAGATAGATAGAGATAGCTAGGCTAGCTAGCTAGCTAGCTAGATAGATAGGTAGATAGACAGACAGACAGACAGACAGACAGACAGACAGACAGACAGACAGACAGATAATAGATAGATAGATAGATAGATAGATAGATAGATAGATAGATAGATAGATAGATAGATAGATAGATAGATAGATAGATAGATAGATAAACTCCCCAGTACACCGCCTTATCTAAACAACCCTTTTACCTTTTTTGTCGCTATGTGTATATTATTATTAGCCGGATAGCGCCAGCGTTCGTCAGCGCACACACATGACATACCTCCAGACGGCACACGCACCTAGAGTTATCACTATATAGCTCATCAAGCTTATCACATTAAAGGTGACTTGCTCAATGAGTGGAGCTGATCGATTAAGCGACTCGATCACGGAGCTGAGTATACTCCGTGAGTAGGCGATTGAGCACTTCGATATTATTCGAGTGTTGGTCGCAATGGAACCTCAATCCGCTTCGGTCATTAATCCACCTCTTCATATACACCAAGTTCCACTAGACGTCTAGCTTGCATACCGACCCCCATCCCCCATCACCCGTTCAAGATGATTGACCGCGGGAGGGCGGGACAGCGCCGTGAACTGGATGGGTTAAACGACCCCAAACACGCACACACATGCGCGTACACACACACCCACACACCCCTCACACACACATGAAATAGAAAGTAACTTACACCCACAGATATTGATCGCTCTCTCGTTACGAGAGAAGTCCATGCAAATCAGCTTGTCCCTTTCTTTTTCATGTGTGTGTGAGTGTGTGCGTGTGTGTGTGGGTGTGGGAGGGATGTGGGTGTGTATGCCCATGTGTGTACGTGTGCACGTTATAGATCGCTTCTACTATATACAGTCATCCACAAAAGATCGCAGGTGGACTCAAACGATGTATCGTAGTATATATCTCATCACTTCCTGACGCGTGCCATATGGCGGTGATGGGATGGGTACGTTACATGATCTCCATTGTCCTCGGTCATTTTCAAGTCCATTGTTCCCCTAAGTGTTTGTCAAAGTAATGTTTTGTCGTCAGTTACATTATCTATCCAGCGTATATAGTCTTGATCTGCTTTGTGTCTTTTCCTTCGAATCTTGCGTGTACGTATAGGCCTATTGCACTGTGTGGGATTCTGTCAACAGTTACTGCAGGCATTCTCTGCATGTCCAAACATCGGAGTCCTCGCTGAACGACTTTGTCTAGCAGAGTTGTTTGGATAACTAATGATTGTCTTAATATGTCATCGTTTCTTATTTTCTGCAGTTTTTAAATCCCTGCAATTTTCCGCAGCCAACTCATTTCTGCTGTGAGAATAATTCTTTTATCATCTTGCTTTCGCATTGTCCAGCATTTCCGATCCGTAAAGTACAATTGGTCGTATCACGTCTGATAATATATATTTATATTATATATATTATGGTTTTACCTATATATAATATATATATACGTAAAACCATATACAATACTATACTGTACACAGATTTCTCCTTGTCGCTGTCTCTCTTTTCCTTCTCTCCTCTCTCTCCTTTTCTGTCTCTCTCTCTGTTTGTATGTTTTTTCTCTGTTTTCTCTCTCTCTCTCTTTATATATATATATATATATATATATATATATATATATATATATATATATATATATATATATATATACACACACATATACATATGTGTGTGTGTGTGTGTGTGTGTGTGTGTGTGTGTGTATGTGTGTGTGTGTGTGTGTGTGTGTGTGTGTGTGTGTGTGTGTGTGTGTGTGTGTGTGTGTGTGTGTGTGTGTGTGTGTGTGTGTGTGTGTGTGTGTGTGTGTGTGTGTGTGTGTGTGTGTGTGTGTGTGTGTGTGTGTGTGTGTGTGTGTGTGTGTGTGTGTGTGTGTGTGTGTGTGTGTGTGTGTGTGTGTGTGTGTGTGTGTGTGTGTGTTCACATAGCTGTCATATAGCTGAAACTGCAATATGCCGCTATAGCTGTCATATGCATGTCTACATTTCTTTTATTTTTATATATAGCACCACTTTTCGTTAGCGGTTGTATATATATATATATATATATATATATATAACGATCATAGATACAAAGGACAACAAAGAAAGGCACGTACACCCACCGATCTATGTATTCATCGATATAGGTCCGATTAATAACTGGGCGCGCGACATCCCACGCTGTGTACTCTGTGAGTCGCATCCATTCGGCATCGCTTTGCCCTTGTCTTCGACACCTGTTCGAATCGCGCCAATTGGCCGAGCGGAAGATAAATGGACGGATGCAGCGATTGCGTCCCGGAATCCGTTGCCAACGTCCGACGAACTCTTTGACCAGCGGCGGAAGGCTACGACGCGGAGTAACACGGCAGAAACGAGTTTAGCGACAAGTATTGGAGTGTGGAGAAGCGAGTGAAAGATTGAAACCTATACGCACGGGAGAGGATTAGCCTATCAATCGACGCGTTCGATTGTCATACAGTTTCAACCGGTTCTTGCAAGATTCCAGTCTAATTTCCAGGTTAAATTAAAGTCTTTTTTCTGCAAGCTTCTAGTCTAATTTCCAGGTTAAATTAAAGTCTTTTTTCTGTAAGATTCCAGCCTAATTTCCAGGTTAAATTAAAGTCTTTTTTCTGCAAGATTCGAGCCTAATTTCCAGGTTAAATTAAAGTCTTTTTTCTTCAAGAATTCCCATCTGACTCATCTGATCCTCCGCCTTCCAATCTTTCTCGACCCAAACGAAGGCCGATTTTGTAAGGTAAAGTAACCTTAGTGAAGTGCGCCGCACACAGTTAACCCACCGTCCGGCACTCCTTCGTAGATGGTAGCGTGGATATCTCTCGGGACACCAAGTGTGCTCGACAACAGCCAGCCTCTCGTAATTCATTTATATAGCGTATCTATAATATTGCTATGGATTGAGCCAATGGACTCAGGGAAGGATTACACATTGTTAGCCAACCCAGCTATAATGAATCCATTGACCGCACGGTGTCGGTGGGAAGACGAACAGGCGGGGGAGAGGACTGGCCACCCGTCCTCGTATGTCGAGGCTAAGAAAATGAAGTCGCTAACGCTTCATATCCATGGCTGCCTCTCAGGCTATAGCTTCAGAGACTGCTCTTTTTCTTCTTCTATTATACATCGTTGTCTTTATCGTACAGGCGACACATTAAAACTGAGACACAGAAGATGAGGTCATACGTATCCGGTTCCGTGGTCCTGCTGATGATGTTCATTTTATCTGTGATGCTGGCGAGAGCTTTTCCAGTTGCTGAGGAGTATGGCGGAGCAATTGGCGTCCGCACGAGGCGCGGCTTCAAGGAGGGAGCGGCCGATCGCATCAGCCACGGCTTCGGCAAGAGGAGTCAGACGATCGAGGATATCCTACTCGCCTCCGACATCGACACGCCCGAGTAAGTATCAGAAGAAAACTTCGGTTGGTATGCATAGGCGTAGCTACATTGAGGCAAGAGGAGGCACTTGCCTCCTCTTGGTTTTTTAGATTTAAAAATTTTCCTTGGGTTATAGCCCTGCATCTTCAAGTACACCCGATTAGAGGTGGATGTTGCCTCTTCTTGAACGGAAGAAATCTCCCCAAAAAAGGTAAAGGTCATGAAATGTTTTGGCGAAGAAATTCCCAAAAAGTCATCAAATTTTCTGTTGAAGAAATTCCCAAATAGGTCATCAAATGTTGTGGTGGAGAAATTCCAAAAAAGGTCATCAAATGTTTTGGTGAAGAAATTCCCCAAAAAAGGTTATAAAATCTTTTGACAAGCAGTAGTTGCCTCCTCTTGAATTGAAGTCTGGCTGCGCTCCTGTTGGTATGTGTACTAATTGTAACTGTAAATGGAAATTTATATAGCGCCAGTTCAAGAAAGACTCACCAGAGACACTTTCGACATATAGTAATGAAACCACGATCGAACCAAGGGGTCTTCAAGCGCTTTCGGAAAAGAGGCAAAGAGTGTCTTCATTTTAGTTTTAAAAAGTTGAAAATCTATTTACTGTGTAACTCTCAGCAATTGCGCTGACAGTTGTTGACAGCGTAAAGCAACCTAGAAGTAGGTTACTACTGACAAAGCTAGATAAAGTGTCTCGGTAATAAAATTGTAACTCAAGTTCAAACCGTGACGAAATTGTTGACTTACCAAGTGGGCGCGGGTGAGTGAGGGTGGGATGGTAGAGGAATGGGTGGACGAACGAGTAGATGTCCAGGGTCGTCCAATCGACGGACAGATGGACTGACGGAAGAATGGATGAAAGAGGGAATGGACAGACGGGTGAATTACTTGGTGTGGAAGAAAAGTTGATCTTTAGATCGTTCTGGTGGATGGACTATTCCAACTGCGTTATTGATTTCTAGTTCCTCTGTACGGTTCAATGATTTCGGTCAATGTACATAAATCACTTACCTAACGACTTCCAGAAGGTCTTAGGAGACGACAAGACGGAAGAGGTTGTGAACATTAGTTTTAAGTGGAGTGGTGCCAGTCCCAAGCCTGGGTAAAGAAGGAGGGCGACGCCATTCATCTTTGCTACGAAACAGCGTCAAGCGTCAAGCGCCTCTGATTAGGTTGTACTGCGAGAGGCGCTTTATAAATTCGTAAATACAATACAATACAATACAATACAGAAAAGCGTCGTTAACGAATAACGAGTAATGATGACCAACCTGCGCTGAAAATACGGAATGCGTTCTGTTCCAGGTACCTTGTAAGTGACGAAGTTTTGGCTGAAGCGCTGACAAGAAGCAGAAGACTCGCTCTTCAGTTCGTCCGCGCCTACGTCGATCTCAATGGTAACCCTTAGAACTACTTGTTCGTACCTTTTGAACTCTTTATCCCAATGGTAACCCTTAGAACTACTTGTTCGTACCCTTTGAACTCTTTATCTCAATGGTAACCCTTAGAACTACTTGTTTTTACCCTTTGAACTCTTTACCTCAATGGTAACCCTTAGAACTACTTGTTTGTACCCTTTGAACTCTTTACCTCAATGGTAACACTTAGAACTACTTGTTCATACCTTTTGAACTCTTTATCTCAATGGTAACCCTTAGAACTACTTGTTTGTGCCCTTTGAACTCTCTCTCAGTTGTAACCCTTAGAACTACTTGTTTGTACCCTTTGAACTCTTTATCCCAATGGTAACCCTTAGAACTACTTGTTTTTTATACCTTTTGAACTATTTATCTCAATGGCAACCTTTAGAACCTTTAGAACTACTTGTTTGTACCCTTTTAACTCTTTATCTCAATGGCAACCCTTAGAACTACTTGTACATACCCTTTGAACTCTTTATCTGTGGCTTTTGTTCACGCTTTCCCTTTGCTTGCTTTGGGTTACATATTCATTTTATCCTGAACACGTTTCTTGTGAGTTTCTCAACACACAAATTTTTTAACTGTTAGAGGCGTGTTACTTTTACAGAGTGAC
>OY744612.1:48316711-48334211 GCA_963556255.1 Allolobophora icterica
GACAGCGTCGTAAGACCCAATTTTTCATGGCACATAAAACGCTCGCCACTGTTCCTTAATTCGCTCTGGGACTTTTCCGTCGTGCTCCGAATACTTTTATGGAGGCGGGTACAATTATATTCTGTCCATATGCAAACCATGTTTATGTCGGCAAAAACAATTCTACACGCGTCCACTAATGAGGGCTTTTGTTATAATGATTTACAATACGTAAATTATGCTGTAAATTAAGTCTGTTTAGACAATTAGGCCTACGAACTTTTATCTTTGAAGTAGGGAATACAGCAGAACAAGAACAAGCATGCAGTCGTGGTGGTTTCTTTTGAACAATGCTGCGCTATAACTAAGGCGATTTGCGTCGCCCTCATTCTTTATACAGGCTTGGGACTGGCATCATAGGCGTTGTTTGTGAGGGTACGAGTGGTACCCGTACCCCCACTTTTTGGACTGGGGTACCGTACCCCCACTGTTTAAATAATGTCAGTCAATATTTTATTATTGCGCCTTCCCAGAGATGGTCTTCAGGTGAAAAACGAAAGTGGAAAGAAATTGGTACCCCTCCCCATTTTAGACCAAAGTTACGCCTCTGACTGGAACCACTCCTCTCTCTGTTTCGTTCAGGCTTTCCACTCAAAATTAAATCTCCGCCTCTTCAAGAATTCCCACTATGACCCATCTGATCCTCTGCTTTCCAAGCTATCTCGTCCTCAACGAAACTGGCCTCATCAGCTCCTCTGCCTCCGCTCTCTGGTCTCTATGGCAACCGGACTTGGATTTTCACTTGACATCTCTGGACAACCCCTCTGACACGACGCAGCGCTCGTGAATAAACTGGTGCCCTACTCTTAACTTTTAAGTGGCACTTTAGAAGTTTTACGATTACAATTACGAGGATATGCCAGACCTTCAAATACAACCTGTAGACCTATTAGTCATCCACTGAAATGTCCACAAGGAAGTGTAATTGAGTGTAACTTAATGTAAAGAAGTGTAATTGAGTGTAGCTTAATGTAAAGAAGTGTAATTGAGTGTAGCTTAGAGTAATCAAGCGTAATTTCGGATGAATTAATCGCATACGTTCGTTGGAGGGCTACTCTTAGCAGTGGCAACGTCACTGAGGCGTGACGTTTTGAGAAAATATTCGGCTACGACTGGCTAATTAATTCACCTGCAAAGGATTGTCAAAGATCGTTGCAAGAATTAATGAGTCCCTTTGTTTCTTTATTGATTTGGTTGTTTTGGTCCATTTGAAAACCATGTTTCGTGTGTACGTGTATTCTAGAGAGTTTTGTAAGTTAACGATTCTGTCTGTTTGTCTGTCTGTCTGTCTGTCTGTCCGTATGTCTTTATGTCTGTATAATGCAATACAGTGTATAATGCAATACAATGCCACTGTAATGTAATGTCTGCCTGCCTGTCTCTCTGTCTGTTTGCCTGTCCGTCTGTTTGTCTTTCTCGTTGTCTGTCTGTGCATCCAGCATGTATTCTTGCAGCCACCTCCCTGAACGTCCGCCTGCACCCATCTGCATGCCTGCCTGCGTGCCCGCTTATCTTTATGTCTGCCTGCTTGCCTGCCTGTCTGTTTGTCTGCATGTCTGCGTGCTTGCCTGTCTGTCTTTCTGTCTGTCTATTTGCCTGTCTGCCTGTCTGTATGTCTGCCTGCCTGCCTCTTCAGCTTTGCATTCGTCGCGAGATTGGAAGTCCGGTCCCGCATCGAACACCTGTACGGTTCTCATCGCAATTATTTTACGACACTTCACCGCAGGATGTCCAGCGCCGGCCACAACAGTATACGCTCGCCGATAACGATCTGTGATACACGCAAGGCTTCGTTATGCCTAGGTCCTCCAGTTACATGCGCCGTCCATCTGGCCCGGCTATCCTTACCTCCGTCTTAAGGCAGAAAATCGTCGATTCCTGTTATGATTTTATGTCTCAACGCTAGGGGGATTTAACCACCTCCTCGGCCCCTCGGGTCTATTAAACTGGCCCTGGTCATCGTAATGTGCCAGAATTACAAACGTTTGGGCGAAATATGGCGGCATTGTTGCCGGTTTATTACGTCGGCCTAAGACAGTGGTTCCCAAACTTTTCTGGGTCGCGACCCACTTGTGAATATCTTGGCAGTCTCGGTATCCACTGTGTGAAACTAAGCATTGTGCACTAAAATTTGCTTCGTAAATTGGCATCGAAATATGCGGATTAACGTACAGCGCTTAGAAATTTAAAACATTAAAAGAAAACTTAGGTAAAAACAGCTTACAATTTATTGCAATCCAGTTAGTTATAGCCCAATCATGGCCAAATGTTGTTGCTGCAATAAAAAAAAATGTTTCTCGAAAAAATTTGGCGACCCACTTGCCAGAGCTTCGCGACCCACTTTTGGGTCGCGACCCACAGTTTGGGAAACTCTGGCCTAAGAAACACACTGAGAAAGGATCTGCGGAATTCTTCTAGGGACATGACTATATTCGTTTCATATTGTTTTATTAATGTTGCTCGGCGTGGCAGTAAATGAGTGTATATATAGTGGGTTAAAGTAAGTAGGTGCAGTAATAAGAGGTAATTTTTATACAGCACCTTCGGAGTACCCAGCCTGATGTGAGAGTGTGAGTTTGTTTAGTGCAATGCGAGTAGGGCTTATTCCGCTCCTTTGTAAGCCTAATATCAATCAATTATCAAACTCCATTCAGTAACAGCAGCAGCAGCAGCAGCAACAGCAACAACAGTATCATCATCAGCAACACCTACCACTAAAACCACCACTATCACTAGACAGTACTACCACCACCACTACTACTAGCCTACTACTACTCTTACTACCTAGCTGGTAGGCTACACCATTACTACACACATTTCATTTATTGTTACTGTTAGTCTATATTAATTAACATTATCGTTAATTATTATTATTTTATGCCCTAAGGTAAATATGATCCCTCGGGGACTTAAAAAATATTAATTAACATGAGAGAAACATCTGGAATGGCCACTATTCGAGTATTCGTCAGGTCTATCTGTCTCCTGATGTTCAAGATTATGTCAGGTTCAGCTCCACCTTACTTGTCATCTCTAGTTGCTATTATTAACTCTATTTGGTTACACCATGTGCTGCCCTTGAACCAAGGAGAGGATTACGTTCAGCTTCAAAAGGAGACTTTATAGTCAAAAGATCAAATCTTCAATTTGGAAACAGGATGTTTGAAGTGGCTGGTCCAGCTGAATGGAACTTTCTGCCAGATTCAGTTCGAAGATCCACTTCAATAAACACTTTCAAAACTAACCTTAAAACTCATTTATTCTCTAAGTACTATAATTAACCATTGCATTGTAACGCGTCCTTTGAGTAAGACTGTGTTTTATTAAGGCGCGTTATAAAAATAAGTTGAATTGTATTGTATTGTGCTATTATTGCTATTAGGCCTACTACTACTACTACTACTACTACTACTACTACTACTACTACTACTACTACTACTACTACTACTACTACTACTACTACTACTACTACTACTACTACTACTACTACTACTACTACTACTACTACTACTACTAATAATAATAATAATAATAATAATAATAATAATAATAATAATAATAATAATAATAATAATAATAATAATAATGGCAATGGCAATGGCAATGATAATGATAATGACAATGACAATGACAATAGCAATAACAATAACAATAACAATAACACTAACAATAACAATAACAATAATAATAATAATAATAATAATAATAATAATAATAATAATAATAATAATAATAATAATAATAATAATAATAGTTACTAATTACTAATTGCTATCACTACTATTAGCCTTTTATCAGCCTATGAGTGGTGCTAAGATGTCAAAAAGATCTCCGTCAATTCCACATGAACTCACCTAAAAAGAAAATGGCGCTGAGCTTGTGCAGAATGCCCAGAAAAAGAGGAGTGAAAGGCGAATGAATTCATAAGAAAAGCCGACTCTGTTCCTCGGAAACCATCCACGACACAAAAGTAACCCGAATCTTCCTTGTTTCTCCAGCTCCGTTAAAAATGAACTTGGACGAAACTCCATTTCTTGAAACCGGAAGCACTGTAGACCACCGGATGAAAACGGAAGACGACCGGTGCTTGAATTCTGTGACATAGGCAGAGGCGTCTATCCCCCCTCTAAGTCATTGGAGCAACGTCCCTTTTACCTTCTTCTTCCCCTCCCCTTACTCCCCCCCTAAAATGGTGGCACACACACTGACAGATCTTTCCCTCTATTTCTTGGATGGAGCATTTGCTGCAAGGTTTTTATGGTGTAGACGCCCCTGGACATAGGCCTACTCTTCTATTTTATTCTCTCCGAAATCGGACGATCCGAGAAACATAGGCCTAACAGCTTCCAAAAATGACTAAAAAAGGGTAAAGAAATTTTAAAATTAGCGTCTTAGAATGTGACGCTGAAGTTGTATTGCGAAAATCGACAAGGAACGAGAAAAATTGCAGGGGAAGCTGCTCTACCTTACGTAGATAGCTGCTGCTCTGCCTCCACTCTGAAGTTTTTGGCAAACGGAATCGGATCTTCACTTTACATTATAATAACCCATGTGACTCGATGAAGCGCTCGTGAATAAGCTTAGGCCCTGCGCTTAGATTTATAGCATCGCTGTAAAAATTGGAATGTTACGATTACGGTTACGATTAGGCCTACAATAGACAGAATACGTTGTTAAAGTCGAAACGTGCGTCCATAAAGGCTGTGGTGAAACGCCTCCACAGTCACGCAACTGTGAACTGTTACTGTAAACGGTAACTGTGCTTTGTCCTGATTTCAGTTAATTAATTAATTCATTCATAGATTTATATAGTGCCTCTTAAAGAGAATTACTCAGAGGCGCCCCCGACTCCAGCACGGCCAAAAAAAACAGTTTTCAAGCGGACATAGAAAGTGTCAGAGGAAGAAGTAGGAAGTAAGCGTAATAAGCGGGATAGTCACCCATGTCACGCTTGACGTCAGTCTGTGGCAAACTCTTAAATTTTATTTGAGTACAAAATTTAATCCCATGTGTAGTGACAGTCATGGACGATATTATATTAGGGATTTAGGATTACGCTATATATTAGTATTATGTGTTGCTTAGGATTTGATGTAGGCTAAAGAACACTATAGAGTCGAGATCAGATAAGACTTGACTGACATTAGGGCCTGACCGGGTGTCATAAGAGGGGAGCAGGGAGAAGGAGGGGCGAAGGAATGATAGCGCGACCGAAAGGAGAGCGAGATTGGGGGAGAGATGGATGAATGACAGGTCAGGGCGAAAGGGAGAAGGAGGAAGAGCGAAGACTGGAAGGAGGACGGCATTCACTCACAGGAGGAGGAATCGGTGAGACGTATACGATTCACTCACGGAAGGAGGAATCGGTGAGACGTACGATTAACTCACGGAGGGAGGAATCGTGTGACGGAAAATTGCAGACGCAGAAACTGTTATGCAACACGAAGTGAGAACTGTTCTAGGTGTACATACGTTGTGTACAAATATTGTATAATAAGAATTGCAAAACATACAAGAGTACTGTCTTCTAACTGTCTTCGCGAGGTGAATTACGAAAACCCACGTGCTTCGAACGCTAACAAGACCCCCGAAGACTAGCCTAGCCGCTCGATTACGTAACACCGCTGCCACCATAACTGAAGACAGATCTAGTAACATCTTCTTTCAGTACATTGTGCCAGCAGGGATTCGGTACAGTGTATTCTTCAGTACACTGTATTGGGAGACGGAGCAGATTTTCTACGCTGCACGGCTCGAACCAGCATCAAGCGGAGACGTTGGAGGACAACTCAGCACAACGGACGGTGACGACATCGGAGAAAGAAGCGGAACAAGAAGGACGATCGGACGCAAAAGACGAGGAGCACGCGACGATCGGGGCCAGCTGAACAGCCGAACTCAACGAGCGAGCGAGCAGACGATCCGAACAACCGGAAGAGGGACTCGGACGATCACAAGAAGACGCGGAGGACGAACGGACGGTTGGAGGACAACTTGGAGCCTTGCAGAGATCTCGAGTGGACGGTGCGGCGGATTCTTCGGAACTACACACCTTGAAAATCTGACGAGATCGGGTGAGCGAGACCTAGCTTGTTAAATTGTCTGTTAATGATCATTGGATGAGTGTCATGAATTGCACTGACGCTAGATGATAAAGTGTATGAGCTGAGATAATTGTTTATTGCAGAAAGGACGGTGATTATTGATTGGTAGTGCGAACGAAAGCACAGTTATTGTTTAGACGAAAAGTGTGAAAGACTGTCATAGCTTGACTTTCTGTTGATTGGTTTTTCAGTGTTTACGAGGGATTTTGAATTTGTGTTTGAGTGTTTTACGAAGACTTTTTCGAAGGTGTAGTGTATTGTGGATTCTGTTCGAATAATTGCACTGAATTGCTAAGAGGATGTTTGAGAAGATGAAATTGGCGACTTTGCAGCAAGAATGTGAAAAGAGAGACATTTGCTATGAAGGGCTGGATAAGAAGGGAATGGTACAGAAGTTAAAAGAATACGAGAATGAGGTGGAACAGAGTGAAAACGAGATGGAGGAAGTGGAGGTGGATGAAGAGAGTGTCGGGGAAACCCAGATGAAGCTCCAGCTGACTCTGGCGGAGGAGAAGAGGTCTCAGGCAGAGGAGAAGCGCTTGCAGGCAGAGAAGGAGAAGATGCAGGCAGAGACGGAGAAGATGCAGATGGAAATAGCACTTTTGCGTGAAAAGGCTCAGTTAGGGCTATTACAATCGAATGTTTCTGCTTCTGGCACTGATCTACCTTTGTCTTCATCTTACTCTAAACTTCCGACGATGTGTGAAGGTGAAGATGCAATTAGTTATTTTCATTCATTTGAAAAAGTGGCTTGCCTTCACGCTATTGATGAGAGCAAATGGGCTAAGCTGTTACCAGCTCTGCTTAATTCTTCTATGCGCTTACATTACAACCGACTGTCTGTTGAAGTCTGTTCACATTACAAACAAACAAAGGCAGCGCTACTGGATGCATGTAGGATGAACGCCAGATATTATCTGGACAAGTTCAAGGCGACACACAGAAAAGGCAAACAAACATACGCCCAAGTGTTAGACAATCTTCATGATATCTTTAATTACTATCTGGAATGCAAAGGCATAGAGGATTTTGAATCTCTTAAAGATGACGTTTTGCTAGAGCGCTTACAGGAAAGTCTGCCCTCAGACACCCGTTATTTCGTTCAGGCAAGAAAGCCAAAAAGTGCCAGGCAGTTAGCTGAATATGCTGACTTGCATTTTGAGTGTACTCTGGAAAGTCGAAAGCTTAATCAGGGAGAACTAAAACATAATCATGGTTTTAAGCCTAACAATGTTGACTTTAGAAACAAGCAGTTGGAAAAGCATGGACCCAAAAGCTTTGGAAGTGAGTCCAATGCGAATGCACGCCCAATGCATTTCAACCAGGATAACAGAGCGGGTTATGTAGCCCAAGGAACACAGTTCAATAACAGGAATCAAAACAGATTCCACGCGCAGGGGCAATCTCATGCGCAAGTCAAATTTGTGAAACCAGATGCAACTGTGAGTAAGGTCACTGAATATAAAAAACGTTTCGTTGTACCCCTCTTTGTAAATGATGTTCCAGTGCAAGGTCTTAGAGATTCGGGCTCAGACGTATGTCTTATAAGCGATGCAATAGCACCAAACAAATCGTCCGTCATTGAGGGGAAGCCCATGAAAGTCCAGTGTGCTTTTGGACTGATAAAATGTTTTTCCACATGCCAAGTTGAAATTCATTCACCGAAATTTGGGACAGACAGAAAGGTAACAATAGTTGCAGGAATTGTCCCGGGCTTGGCCGTCGACATAATAATAGGGCATGATTTGTTTGTTGACCATCCGGACTTTGTTGATCCCGTAGACATAGGTCACAGTGACACAATCGACGATGTAGCACAGACACTAATCGCCACTAGACGTCGTAGCTATGACAGTAAGGAACAGCAACACCAGATGGCGCTGAAACCGACCGTAAATGCACCTAATGCACTCCCCAAGGGACCTCTTGACGAAAGACGAGAGAAGCGAAAGCCGTTAGTCGCTGATAAGAAGCGACCGGATTCAAAGCATGGAACCATACTGGACATAAGCGACGGCAACGCACCGAATGAACTCCGCTTGGCCGACAGAGACACAGAGACGCAAGGTGACAGACTAGGCGGAAGAGGTGAATTATCGGTAATTGACGAACGATCGAGTTCTAACGACGGGACCGTACGCGGCGTTAATGACATTAATTGCCCTAATGGACTTAATCGCTTTAATGACCGACAAGGGCGGACGGGTAGAAAGGCGCAGAGTTCGGACATTAATTACGATAGAGGCGTACTAGTCAATAATGATAGCGACGATGATACAGCGCATGATGAAGAAGAGGAAGAAATTATTGAAGACAGAGGCACAGCTAATGACACTAACGACGAAGACATTACAGACGACGGAGACGAGGAGATAAAGACGGCCAAAGACGATATAGATGGAGAGCAGATAACTTTTAAAATGGCGCAAAAGAAAGACGTCACGTTGTGCGACCTCTGGACAAGAGCTAAAGAAGGCGACGAAAGATACATGATACATGACGATCTACTGTATAAGCGAGGGAAAGCGAATCAACGCGAAGGCGAGGACGATAAGGGCGGATGCAATCAGTTAATGGTCCCAGTGGAATACAGACGAAAGATATTAAAATTGGCCCATGACAGTTTATGGTCTGGACATAGAGGCATAAAGGCCACAAAATCTAGGATAAGCAAAGCGTTCTGCTGGCCATCCATCACTCCAGACATTCAAGAATATGTCCGATCATGCCCAGAGTGCCAAAAGACCGCAGTGATCAAAAAGGCTGATAGAGCGCCACTGATACAGGTCCCAGTCATCGAAGAACCATTCCGTGTAATCGTAACAGATATCCTAGGACCAGTAAATCCCAAATCATCATCAGGAAAAAAATTTGTTCTGGTGATCGTGGATCAAGCCACGCATTGGGTGGAATTTGTGGCACTTGGCAGCGTAACTGCAAAAAGCGTCGCAAAAGCACTAATCGAAGTGTTCGCCCGAACCGGAATTCCTAAAGTCATCATATCTGACAATGGAACACACTTTAAGAATCAGCTTGTACGAGGATTGGAAGATATGCTGGGCATTTCGCCAGTATTCTCAACAGTTGAACACCACGAAACGGCGGGAAGTGCAGAGCGCACTATCAGAGTGCTAAGGGAAATGCTACGAAAAATTATAGCGGATCAACCGAAATCGTGGGAAGCGGCGCTTCCACTCCTGGCCTTCAGCTGCCGACAGGTTCCTTCATCTGTAACAGGATTCTCGCCTTTCGAGTTGTTATACTCACACGACGTCAGAGGACCTATGCAGGTAGTGCAAGACGCATGGACAGGCAAGCTAAACATGGCCTCAAATAAGCGAAGCGTCATTGAATATTTAACAACGACACAAAATCATCTAAAGAAATGCATGGCACTAGCCACAGAGCATGCAACGAAGGAGAGACAGAAGGCGAAAACTTACTACGACAAAAAGTCCACGAACAGAGTGCTGGAAACAGGCCAAGAGATCCTACTCCTGAGACACTCAACCGAGAACAAGCTTCTGGCGAAATGGGAGGGTCCGTTCATGGTCACCAGAAAACTGTCAGCCGTCAATTACGAGATTATGACAGAGAAAGGACCAAAAACCTATCACATTAACCTGCTAAAACTGTGGCATGCGAGGGAGTCGGACATTCACATACCCAAGGTCAATGTAATATTAACAGCAGAACCATGTGAAGCCGATTATGAGACACTCGGAGCAATAGATGACGAGAGAGATGACACAGAAGAAATAACCTTCAAAGACGAAAGTCTATCAGAAGTTCAAAAGACACAACTGCGAGAAGTACTAAACGCGTTTAAGGACCGCTTCGTACAAAAATTGGGGAGAACCACCCTAATCCAGCATTCCATCAAGTTAACGACTGACCGACCGATAGCACCAAAGTTCTATCGGATCCCAGAGAGCCTAAAGGACCAGGTTCATAAACAGATTAAGGAAATGATTAACGACGGCATAATAGAGCCTTCAGAATCACCATATGCCTCTCCAATAGTATGTGTGAGAAAGAAAGATAGCACGATACGCATATGTGCTGACCTGAGACAGATCAATGCAATCACAATTGCAGACGAGTATCCAGCCAGTGACATGAGAGCGATACTGGAAAAGGCTGCAGGCGCCAAGTACATCACTGGCTTAGACCTCCAGCAAGCGTTCTTCCAGGTCGAACTGGACGAACAGAGTCGCCCTTACACGGCATTTAAAACTCCGCACGGTTTGTACCAGTACACCGTGTTGCCAAACGGCGCCAAAAACTCGTCAAAGGTCTTCCAGAGACTGGCCGATAAGATACTGCGGGGGGCCGAAGACTTCGCAGCGGCCCACGTGGACGACTTCATTATTTTCTCATCCACATGGGATCAGCATCTGGGCCACATACGAGAAGTATTGGCCAGATTAAGAGAGGCTAATCTGACAGTAAAACTGAGAAAATGCCAGTTCGGAAAGAAGTCGATAAAGATTCTAGGTCACGTGATAGAGGATGGGTTTGTAAAACCTGATCCAGACAAATTAACCGCAATTTCTAACTACCCCATTCCCAAGACGAAAAGGCAAGTAAGGGCATTCTTGGGTCTAGGCAATTTTTACAACCGCTTTATCCCCAATTTCGGCTCTAAGGCAGCCCCCTTGACCGAACTTATTAGAAAGGACAAGCCGGACAAGGTTCAGTGGACAGAAGCATTAAATAAAGCATTTAATGACTTAAAGGACGACCTGACTTCTGACCACATGCTAATACCACCAGACATAAGTCAACCCTTCATTCTAAGATGTGATGCATCGGGAACGGGTCTTGGGTCCGTTTTGGCCCAATTGGACCCCAAGGGAAGAGAAAGACCCATAGGGTATGCAAGCCGGAAGTTAATAGATAGGGAGGCAAGGATGAGTACTGTAGAACGGGAATTACTTTGTGTGGTATGGTCGCTTAACCATTTTCAGCAGTATACTTATGGGACCAGGGTTAAAGTGTATACAGACCACAACTGTCTCAAATGGCTGCAGACCATGGCTAATCACAATCCGCGTCTAACGCGATGGGCGTTGGCTATCCAGCGATATGATCTAGAGATACATTACGTTCCGGGGCGACACAACTCAATGGCGGACGGTTTGTCACGTGCCTTTATGACCAACTAAATCTGATATAATGGTCATGTTTTTCGGTTACAAGTACTTGCTTTATTCCGATGTTACGAAGTGTTATATATTGTCTTTTAAACGAGGGTGTGATAGAGAAACTTAATAATGTTTGTATCACAGTTACTACTCGTTGTGTTTGTATGCTTTATGTTATAGATTAACGCCGTAGATACATGTTTAAACCAGCCTGATGACGTCGCAAGAAAAATGGCGCAAACAGACATTGAAATTAAAACGCCATCATGCGTGTCATCTGTGCTCTTGTACATCGCCATGACTGCACAAAAAAACCACTCCTGAAATGCCATCTTGCTTTCTGAGAAGCCGAACCGATGACCGTCGAACTTTGGAAGTGTGATGATGTAGTGACAGTCATGGACGATATTATATTAGGGATTTAGGATTACGCTATATATTAGTATTATGTGTTGCTTAGGATTTGATGTAGGCTAAAGAACACTATAGAGTCGAGATCAGATAAGACTTGACTGACATTAGGGCCTGACCGGGTGTCATAAGAGGGGAGCAGGGAGAAGGAGGGGCGAAGGAATGATAGCGCGACCGAAAGGAGAGCGAGATTGGGGGAGAGATGGATGAATGACAGGTCAGGGCGAAAGGGAGAAGGAGGAAGAGCGAAGACTGGAAGGAGGACGGCATTCACTCACAGGAGGAGGAATCGGTGAGACGTATACGATTCACTCACGGAAGGAGGAATCGGTGAGACGTACGATTAACTCACGGAGGGAGGAATCGTGTGACGGAAAATTGCAGACGCAGAAACTGTTATGCAACACGAAGTGAGAACTGTTCTAGGTGTACATACGTTGTGTACAAATATTGTATAATAAGAATTGCAAAACATACAAGAGTACTGTCTTCTAACTGTCTTCGCGAGGTGAATTACGAAAACCCACGTGCTTCGAACGCTAACAAGACCCCCGAAGACTAGCCTAGCCGCTCGATTACGTAACACCGCTGCCACCATAACTGAAGACAGATCTAGTAACATCTTCTTTCAGTACACCATGATTCCTATGATTAATCTTATCTATGGGTAAGAAAGAGATGGTGAAGGCGTGGGCATGGTAGCTTAGAGAAATCAGAAGCCAGGCTACGGTGTGTAAGCAAGAGGTGGAGAAGGGGTGGGCTTAGAGATATCAGAAGCCAGCCTACGACAGGTAGGCAAGAGGTGGAGAAGGCGTGGGCATTGTAGCTTAGAGAAATCAGAAGCAAGGCTATGGTAAGTAAGCAAGAGATGGAGAAGTCGTGGGCATGGTAGCTGAGAGAAATCAGAAGCCAGGCTATGGTAAGTAAGCAAGAGATGGGGAAGGCGTGGACATGGTAGCTGAGAGAAATCAGAAGCAAGGCTACGATGGGTAAGCAAGAGATGGAGAAGTCGTGGGCATTGTAGCTGAGAGAAATCAGAAGCAAGTCTATGGTAAGTAAGCAAGAGATGGGGAAGGCGTGGACATGGTAGCTGAGAGAAATCAGAAGCAAGGCTATGGTAAGTAAGCAAGAGATGGGGAAGGCGTGGACATGGTAGCTGAGAGAAATCAGAAGCAAGGCTATGGTGAGTATGCAAGAGGTGGAGAAGGCGTGGGCTTAGAGATATCAGAAGCCAGGCTACGGTGGGTAAGCAACAGATGGAGAAGGCGTGGGCATGGTAGCTTAGAGAAATCAGAAGCCAGGCTACGATGGGTAAGCAAGAGATGGAGAAGGCGTGGGCAATGATTTGAACAAACCCGCTTCCATAAAGGCTTGATTATAATTGCTGGAAGGGTGCTGTATCAGTTTCAGACTACCGTCAACATGTGGGGTATATACCGTAGACAGAGCTTCTCACTAACTTCCGCACACTGAGTCACCCATCTCTCACATATTCAGTCACACACTTCAACCTAATATTAATATGACCCACCATGATAACGGTTCTTCTGTCTGTCTGTCTGTCTGTCTGTCTGCCTGCATGTCTGTCTGACTGGCCTGTCTGTCTGTCTGTCTGTCTGTCTGACAGAGTTCTGTCTGTCTGTCGGTCACTCTGGGCAATCGGATCTTGCTCTCAATACGGTATATGTTTGCACTGGGAATCGAATCCATTAGTTTGATATTGTCAATTGGCTGTGAATTGCCAATAACCTCTAGTGCAATAATCGCAGAATATATCGGAATGCACTCACTTTGAATCCTTTATTATTTAATGGTGCCGTCGCGGTAAGGGACGCCGATCGACTCTATCAGCCTCTGGAAAACTCTTCTGACTTTGCGCAGCGCTCGTGAGTAAGTTGGTGCCCGCTTAACTTTCATTGTGGCGCTTTAGAAATGTCGAGTTTGCAATTACGATTAGGCCCCTACATTCTAGTTTACTTAATCACCTACTTATCTGCTTACTTATCTAGTTGATCAACTATTTACTTACCTACATACCTACCTACTTACCCAATTACCTACTTACTTATTTACTCACCTACCTACTTACTCGCCTACTTACTTACTTACTTACCTACTTACTTACTTTTCTCAGTCATTCACAAAACCTGTTTGTTGTTTCAGATGATGGAGTCATAACGGACGACGAGTTGATAATTTAGAGCCAGAGAGACGGACAGACGGAGGACGGGAGAGAGTTGGCAGCCATGGCAACAGCGACGTCATAGACAGAACATGTGAAGGCCACACGACAGTTTTCCCATATCGGCTTCACATGCCCTAGATATGGGCCCACCATATTCATAGGCCCGTATGTAGGACGGTGAAGCCCAATGACGAAACATTGTCAGATGAGCTTCATGTGTTCTACGTACGAACAGCAACAACGATCTTAAAGACTAGTGTGGTCAGAATGCACGTATACATAAAATGTCTGGTAGTAGAGAGCATTCGTTGTGACTGTGCCTTATTATCAGGCAGTTTGTGCCTATGTGATCGTTCTGGCCACACTACGTTAACTGTGTCTGCTGTTATGAAACGTTATTCTAAGGCATGAATGAAGATGCCGATAATTTTAGGACATCATAATGACTTTTCTATTTTCCCTCTCTGTGTATTTACTTTTGATTGGACGGAGATCAGAACTATAGGCCTAAAGGCAGTGCTCATTAGTAGGCTAAGCAGTGCCCTACGCTTTCCTTTAAGTAGCGCTTTTGAAAATTCCGAGATTACGATTACCGTAGGCCTAATCTCGAAATTTCTACAGCACCTAAAACAGTGAAGTCGCAGGAACTAGCTTATTCACAGGCGCTTAGTTAAATCATGGTCGATAGGCGGGGTCACTGGACTCACTGGCGTAAACTTGTCCAAAATACTGGGGGCATTTGGTTTTTTTCTACACTTTTTGCATTGTTTGTACAGTCCGTCTCAATTATTGGGGGCACGTGCCCCGGCTGCCCCCCACAGAGTCTACGCCTATGGGCGGGGTGAAATCGGTTCCAGGTTAAGATCCAAAAGGGATCAGGCAGGCAGCCGGCTAAGGTGGGATGTGTTTAGAGTTGGTGCGGTGAGGGAGGCAAGGGGAAGAGGAGTAAGAATAATCAGGATAGGATTTGTGAAAGAGCAGTGTTTTCAGTTGAGGCGTTGAGCGCCAGAGTGGCCTAACCCTCAAATTTTCCAATATGGTGTTTATGACGCCAATCAATTCATTTACTGTGTATCTACTAGTGCCAGAGTGGCCTAACCCACATTCTACTTTGTATTCGCTAGTCTATGGAAAGTTTGTTCTGGCACTGGCCAGCGTGCTAATGCCAGAGTGGCCTAACCCTCTAAAACCCTGTTGTTCGCGTTACGTGCCTTAATATCGCTCACCGAAAAATTGTCGCCAAAAGCCGTAAAAGTGTTGGTTTAAGGCTGATTTGATAAAATCGTTGTCGGATAACAATAATTTTAGTATTGGAGAAGGTGAATGAGACAATAATAGTAGCAACAGTACGATTTTATACTACCGACCATGTTCCGATGTCATAGACGGAGACTCGGCTGTATAACTGATCCATTATGGGCAAAATTGTGCTGAATGCTATTTCAGTTAGCAATAATTCATTTTACTCTTGTTGGTTAATCACTATAAAACATAAAGTGGTTTATCAATATGAAAACATTTGGAATTCGTTGAATTTCGTAAGTGCCAGAGTGGCCTAACCCACACTTGACCTTGACAAATAACCTCATAAAGTGAACATAGTAATCAACTTTTAGTCTACAACCAGCCTGGAAATGCCACTTGGATCAGAGTAATTGGTTAATAGTTAAAAACCGCATAAAACATAATTATCTGATTTATGCTTTGCATTCAAATCTTATTTTTACATTTTCTCAAAACTACGTCCAATGGGGTTAGGCCACTCTGGCGCTCAACGCCTCAGTTTTGAGTGAAAGACCTGTGCAGCGACAGCAAGGAGAGGTTTTGGTGAGATGCTATATGATTGATCAGATAATTTTGTCGTAGTACTGGTGGAAGTTTGTTCGAGAGAAGTGGAACAGCTATGGGTATACGGAGCGATTGGAAAATTTTAGTGATGAGGTGACGGAACGGCGGAGAAGTGTTAGGGCGGGGATTACGTAATTACTGCCCACTGCACTCCAAATCCCACACTCCGCCACTTCCCGTACTCTGGTAGTGCCAGTCCCAAGCCTGGAAAGAGGGCGACGTTAATCATCTTTATTATGACACAGCATCGTTAAACATCAACTAACCAATGAAAGTCCCACTTCGAGCAAAGGACGAGCAAACCAAAGTTAAACGAAGGAGAGCGAGAGGGTGATTTTACTATAGTCAATGCGTTTAATTTCTATTATTTTTATTTATTGTTTAATTATCATCTAATAATTGTACCGGTAGTAAATTTAATTAAAGAGTGGTGTACTATCAATTCTTTCATCTGCAATTCTGCATGAGAAGTAGAAATAACGGAAGTAGGCATAGGCGCCGACTTTTGCTTTTGTCTCTGGGTGCCAGTCAGGGGCGGATCCAGAAGGTTTATCAAAGTTTTAAAGGACCAACGAAACTTTTTTAGGAAATCATCTCCGAAAAAAACTGATGACCTTTTTTTAGTCATCCGGAAAAATTCATTATACATTATTTCGTCATTTTTCATCGTCTACTATACGTGTGTGAACATAAACAAATTTTAAAATTTGACGACTTTTTTAGGAATTCATCCCCTGAAAAAATTTGACAACCTGTTTTTAGGAATACCCCAAAAAATTTAATTTAAATCCGAATTCTTCTGGGTGCCAGGCCCCCACTGAACTTTTTCTCTGGGTGCATTGGCACCTAAGGCCCCCAAGAAGTCGGCGCCTATGGAAGTAGGCTCCAAATGCAAACTCTGAAATATTTTGTTGGTCAACTGTCAATGTGGTATATTTCATATGTTTACATTATGCTACTCTGGGAGATTAGGTGCTGTTGGCATTCAGTTTCTAGGCTACTATGGTACTTTATGGTTAATCGCTTTCATATGGTACCTGGATGATCAGCCAACCTGTCCTCATCGAGTCATTGTGCTTTGTCAAGAGTCTACGTAGTGGTCTTCTGAAACCATATCATGGACTTAATTGGTTGAGTTTTGCTCACTGTACCCTTAATTTGCAGCATTGCCCACACACAATAGTTGCAGGCTATTTACTGAATCTGCCCTTTACCCTTCTGGGTTTGTCCAAACTCACCCTGTGCTATCACAAACAACGTGGATTTTTCTTAGATGCGGCCATCGACACATGGGAGACTGTAGCCGACTGGTTAGAACGATTACCTTGTAACGTGGGCAGTACGGGTTCAAGCCCCCTCACCTGAGACGGCTACTCTGTAGGGACCTTGAGCAAGTCCTTCACTCACAATTGCTCTGCACCATCGATTGATACTTGGTCATTAGCTGGTGGCGCTTAATAAATGCACAATAATAATAAATAATAACCGAACATCCCCAGTAGCATTATTTAAGTTGGCACTGTAGCAGTTTCCGGTTTGAGTGTACAGTTCATGATTTTAATCCACAGAAGCAAATGCATCGGCTAATTATCATAGGAAGAAAATGATGAGATGTCCCTCCTTTTACTAGTTATGTGAACATTAACTTGCTATTGTGTCTGTAGTTTTAATTAAAAAAATGTTAACGAATCTGTTTCTGATTTGATTGAAATCTCAGTTCTAACCATAATTATCTAAAACTAAAAATGGTATTTTCCACACAAAAC
>OY744612.1:48339211-48424211 GCA_963556255.1 Allolobophora icterica
TTTACTGACTGCCATAGATCTGGGCTACGGTAAATGTCCAGTGTGACACTCTCTATAAACACACTGACCTCTTTGACTTTGTTTTTATGCTAGGCCATTACAGAAGCTTGGCTTCAGGACAGTAACAGTATCAACTGCCAATATTTGCCATTTTCTGATATTTCAAATACAATAAACTGGAACAATACCCAATACACGTAGTTAATTTTATTGAAGTGGGTGCAATGACATGACCTACCTCCATGATCTGACCTATTTGTTCATCAACTCCACCTTGTTCCAGTTCGTAGTAATAGCCCCAAGAAAGCATGCGGCGCTTTCTCTTGATCTGCTTCACCACTCTGTTCCAACTTCTGTTGACTCTAAACCATAAAAATAAATTACCTTTTATTATTACTGCTGCAGTTATTATTGTTCCTATTACCATTAATATCGTTGTCCAAGGGGTACATAAAATAGTGGCATATTTTCCCATTCACCGATATATATAACCTTAGTGTCGACTTCCTTTGACCAACTGTTTACAACCACTGGCTTTATATGCTCTCTTTAATTTCACACGTATCTGATGACTTATTACAGCCAATGGTCTTTCTGAGGTAAAGTCATACTTAAGTTTATATAAACAAGAAACAGGAATGCTAAGTTGTTCCACATCACAAAGAGAGAACCTGGTTACTGCAGCTTATTTAGAAATAAGACTCGTATCTGCTGCCTTCCCTGACAGGGAACCAGTACACAGTTTGTTGCATACCATCCAATAAACACAATAATTCTTGCAGACTGACCACAACTCAGGTGGTGCATCGCCGTATGAGGCGTTTGAGCAGGCCTACAAAGACTATGTTACAGTACTACAAATGTGTTAGGATGGTGTAGCCCAAGATCACTTGAACATGATGCTGGGTGGAATAATTTCAACGTTTCCTAACGCCTGATTCATTTCTGATATAAACTGATATCAAAGTTGGTTTAAAAAGACAAGCGTCGACCTAAACTGATAAATGTTAGAGTCGGGCATTGCAGGTTTCTATTTCAGCAATGCCCTCTCCCTTGATACAAGGATCAGATAGAAGAAGGAACTAGACAGATAGAAAAAGGAACTAGACAGATAAAAGAGGGAACTAGACAGATAGAAGAGGACTGGTTGCCTCTCTCGTTTACCGAGGCTAAGAAAATGAAGTTGGTAACAATTCACAGCCATGGCTGTCTGCAGGGGCGTCTATCCCCCCCTAAGTCATTGGAGCAACGTACCTTTTCCCCCTCTTCTTCCCCCCTTCCCGTTCCTTCCCCCCTAAAATGGTGGCACACACACTGATAAATCTCCCCCCCTATTTCTTGGATGGAGCATTTGCTCCAAGGTTTCTATGGTGTAGACGCCCCTGGCTGTCTGTCGGGTAGTGTTAAGGGACTGATCTTATTTATGCTAAAATGTCTAACCGTGCGACACGGTGAAGTTCTTTCATTGGAAGGTGCTTCAAAACCAAGTAGATGATATCCAAGCCGGATAGAATGGACTCAATGGACATTGGTCCATTAATGCATTCCCCAACGGAAGCCATTACGAATTTCTCTAGCACGACCTAGTACTATTAGTTAGTTAATAAGAGTAGTTACAATAAATCCGTTATTAAACAGACTTTATGAATAAGGATTATTTTGTTAACTTTAACGCCCTCTTATGGCTTCAACACTCCAAAGACTATAAAAAACCAAGAATGAATGTTTAGGTCATTTAGTTGTAAACACCAAATTTCTAAAGCGCTACTCTAAAGCAAAGTACAGGTCATTCACGATGAATACATATAAAAACAGAGTTACCACTCCTTGGGGTTTTCCCAATATCTTGGGTAGTTTAGTCCGAACTTGAAAATGGGAGTTTCCTGGAGACATTGGGTTTTTGCTTGGGTTTTTCCTGCTTTTTTAAACCCTATTTTTCATTTATTTTATCAATTTTTGCAATGGTCTGGATGATTGAGGTCCATAACAGATGGCGCAACATGCGTGCAAGCATGTGCTAGTCTGTTACTATATTTAAAATATAACTGTAAAGAGTAAAGACTAAAGAGACTGCAGACTCAGACTGCACTTTTCCGGAAGTAAACTGTTGCTCTTTTTCAAAACTTAAGTTTTGACATGTATAATTATACCCTTTGGTATAGGCATATAAACATTTGGATTTTTGACATGTATTTGATTCGAATATTAGGCCTAACTAATCTTTTTTAGCAATTAACGATTGCCCATAAAATTGTAAAAGTATTATAAAAGATTGAAATGAAAGATAGAACAACAGAAATGGTATAATAATAATTGAATTATATTTATATCTTATATTATAATTCGTTTATTAATTTCCAAAACTACTTTTCCAGACTATTCCCACATATCACCAACTCTTCCAATTTCAACCATTTTCAATCTGGCTTCAGACCTGGTCATTCCACTGAGACAACCCTCCTGAAAGTTACAAATGACATAGGTCTACTCTCGAACGTCGACAACGGTTCAGCAATCTTTCTCTTCTCTCTCGATCGACCATTTTCGATGCAATGGACCACAGAAAAGACTGCTAGGCCTAGTCGCCCGTGCGCAAGATGCTTTGTCGCTAGGCCTACCGGTAGCCTACCGCTCTAAACCGGCTGACATCCTAGCTATCTTGAAGGGAAGCACGTTTTTATTGCCCTATGGCCTCTGCCAAATCTGAAACAGCCCTCCACCACCGTTTTTCTTTAGCGGCCATTTGGCCTCAATCCTGCCCATTTTTCAATGAATGGATCGTAATTGTAATCTTGGGATTTCTTCAGCGCCCAAAAGCTAAGTCGCGGGGGCCAGCTTCTTGACAGACACTTAGTCAAAACAAAACGATAGGCATGCACCGTTTTCGGTTTCAGGTCAAGATTCAAAGGGTCTATAGCAGGCAGGCAAACAGCTAGCAGGCTACATTGGATAGGGCCTAATGTCTGGAATTGAAGCGGATGCAGAGGAAAGTGGAGGAGGAGGAATCAGAAAAAGATTTGTGAAAGAGCATGCAGTGTTTTCAGTTTTGTGGAGAGATAGCAAGAGGTGAGGTTTTGGTGAGTTCGTAGGATGGATACGATATTAAATCGTAATTAATATCTGGCGGCAATTTGTTTTAGAGATCCGGTGAGATCCATTACCACCGCTGCTCTTCTGAATGGACGCCACGCCATTTAAGGTCCCCGTAGCCTATACGGACCTTGCCAGCCGACACTGGCGGCGATCTTGCTCGACAGGTGAGGGCAATGGCGGCGATCTTGTCTGAAAGGTGGGCGGGACAAAGTGGGCCATGGTTTCGTCGATGACCTTTTTTAGGAATTCGTGTCCCAACAATTTTTTTACTTTCTTAGGAATTCATCTCCACAATACACAAAAACTTCTTGACTTTTCTACGAATTCATCTCCCAAAAAAATTGATGACCTTTTTTAGTCATTTATACCTCTTTGTATACATCAATAATCTGCTTTCTGACCATTTTCCAGGGGGACACTTCTCCTCAAAAATTTAATTTTTACCTCATCTGGTCGAAAAGGCTTGAAAACCCTCACGTGCAATTACTTTTTTGGCCTTTTTTGCTGTTTCTTCAAAATTTGGGGAGGGACAAATGTATGGTGTGTCCCTCCCACTCTTAAAGGTGGGGGGACATGTCCCCCTCGACCCCCTTAGATCGCCGCTCGTGGGTGAGGGGAGGACACTTTAGAACTGATCTGGTCAAAAAAAGTTTTGAACTGATCTGGTAAAATAAATGAGGTCCAAAGTTGACCTTTTTGGTGTTTCTTAAAAACTTGGAGGGGAAATGTATGGTGAAGGTGGGGATCTTGATCATCTTGTCCCCCTCGACCCCACAGGATCGCCGCCCATGCCAGCCGAGATAAAAAAAATCTGTGAAATAATTATTGCCACTAGGCCCTATATCGAGAGGCGGATCTGAATCTACACGCACCAACGTGCTAGGGATTATACGCCCTAAGGCCCCTAACCAATGGAGCTCACTGGACCAGTATCACCACCATTCTAAATTCTGCCTGTCGGTCTTTTATTGTAGCCTACGGTACTGAAACCAGAGCCGTATATTACCAACCTAATTTGGTCTTGAGGATTAATTGTATTTTTTACGAAGCTCCGGTGAAGTCGCTGGTCTTCAGAGTTGACTGACTGTTGGATCTTGACCTGGAACCGATTTCTGAACTTACTTGCCTATCGATTTGTTTTGACTGAGCGCCTGTGAATGAGCTGGTTCCCGTGAATTAGCGTTTGAGCACAGTATGACTGTCATGTCTAATGACATCATCATGATATATTGAATTTTAATGATTCTACATGCTCTGACGCACATTAATCCCACAGAGCGTCATCGCGTGACGGACATCGTCATTAATACAAGTTTTGTTTAAAAACTTCTTGACATTATGTGTTGAGATAAAACTTAATTTACACATTTCGATCGGGTCACTACAAAACTACATTGTTTAAAAACTGTAGTGCAGTCTGTCCTTTAAGCACAGTAGTTCACGATTCGTAAAATTCGATAAACATCGAGGGTAAAATGACGTCAATTGACGGCATCTTCAATCTACATGTGATAAGTCATCTATGATTATTAAACCCTAAAGATGTCGGATCGTTTTGATTAGACGTTTTATCGATAATTGAATTCATTCTTAAAGAATATCGGATTTATTTCTGTTTTAATTTTACAGTCTCTGCTGTTTTCTGTGCCACCCAGTCTTCCTATATACGCAAGCATGACCAAAGATCGTTTAGCGGCTTTAAAAGCGGTTAGTGACAGTTATTCGGAAATCGAACCTGCTAATTATCGGGAATTAAATAACCCTTTATAGCGCATTTTGTGCGGCTGTAGCTAATTACTCTGAATTAGACGTTGCGATCAATCGATCCAGATCAAAATCGGCGTTATAACAAGGTTCTTTTTATAATGAGGTCATTTTCGACAGGTGAAGCAAATGTGGGTGTGATCCATGTGTCACGCTATTTCAGAATTTGTTTCAGAATGAATGCTGTGATGCTTTTATCGCTCCTGATTAGACAGACTTAAAGGGGCGCTATGTAAATGTTCTTTAATAATGTATGTTGCTACAGGCACAGAGTGAGGACGATGATGAAGCTGGTGAGAATGTACCTATGAACATTACGGTTGATGGAGGAAAATTCATGGAAGAGTTCTTTGAACAGGTTGGCATATTTGTACAACATTGAAAAAGTTTAATTGCTAAAGTTCGAAATATTGCATTAGCTACATTAGTCATAAACTGTTAATCCATGCTAATTCCTAATTTATATATGCAGACTTTAACCGTAATCAGTGGATAAAGTGGTTTGAGTGAGCAGTGGGAACGCCAAAGAAGAGTTTCATTGGAACGCATGCGTGAGCAGTGGGAACGCAAGCAAAGAATTTCGAGAGCAGTGGGAACGCCGTTCCCACGCGTTCCCACCCACTTTAACCTCTGACCGTAATACATATCATAAGTTTATTTTTATTAGCGGCTGGAAACTTATAGTGCAATGTAAATTGTCATAATCACTGCATTTTAATACCCGCCCTTACATTACATTGTGCCATGTTGTATTACATTACGATACATTATGCTGTATTACATTGGATTGAAGTACGTTATTTTACTATACATTGCGTTAGAAGGCTTGTCATTACATTACTTTCCATTGAATTACATTACATTGCTACCAAAAGGTGAACGAGATCCGGGAAATGATAGAAAAAATCGCAGCAGATGTCGATGAAGTCAAAAAGAAACACAGCGCTATTCTATCAGCTCCACAGACCGACGACAGTGAGTTGTTGATGTTATCGTTTAATAATAATAATAATTAATAATAATAATAATGAGGTCGCCTTCCGGGGCACTATGTCGATGTTGCCCGGAGCCGAAGAGCGACCATCTCAACATTAATAAACCTTTCCAAACAATATAGAGTAATAAATAATAATAATGATGATAATAATGATAATAATAATAATAATAATAATAAGATGACTTATATAGTGCTGTAGACAGCAGAGGCCAAAGAAATGGGCCTGTACATGAGTTCCAAGATCAAAGACAGCCGTATGATAGTTTCAAAAAATAGATCTTGAGCTGTGGTTTGAATGTCTCAAGAGATGGCGCATTCTTCAGATGGTTAGGAAGACTTTTCCTTGCAGTTGGTCCAGCGATGAAAACGGAACTGTCGCCAAACTTCGTAGAAGACCATGGGACTTGTAGTTGATTTATAGGTTAGGACTTCCTATTCAGTTTGTCATTAGTTAGTGGTGTTTAATAAATGCATAGTTATTATTAAAATACTAATAATAATTATATGAAACGTGGCTGTTCCAAATGTCATTAATTGTTTCCAGACAATTTTATTATCTCCTTAGGGATTACACTTGCGTATGGTAAAAATAGTAATAATAATAGTAATAATAATAATAACAAATGATACTATTCTTATGTAAATGCGTTAATCGTCTACTCTTGTTTTTTCTACGTAACAAGGTGAAGGAATATTTTGTTGAAATTATTTGACATTTCAGAAACTAAAGAGGATTTAGAAGAGTTGAAGGCTGAAATAAAGAAGTCGGCAAATAAAGTGAGAGGCAAATTAAAAGGTATGACTTGTCTTCGCTTGCCAAACTTTAAACTTGATATCTCTTGCCAGGATAGCAGCATCCTTCATGCTGACACTAGAAATTCCCTTATGACACCATCAGCAACTTGGTTAATGAATTTAATTCACCTTTAGATTTATGGCCTGTTTAGTTTTGTTATTGTTATTATTGTTATTATTATTATTACTGTTGTTTAGGACTGGTACTGATAAAAAAAATCTATTAATCTCCAAGCTTTAACTTCGAACGATTAATCAATTAATTTTTTTATAGATCTGTTACATAAAGCGTGAAACTGTTAAAAATGTAGTCACTGAGCAACGGTTGATCTACCCTCATCGTCTTCTTTTAACCTAAGCACAACCTGCTGTAACAGCCCTGTCTCATTTCTCTGCTCTTCTTGATAGCCGAATTTTATTCTTCATGTGGTATGTTTGACTCGATGCAGCACTCACAAGATTTAATTTTATTGTTCTGTAGTTTAATGGTGACATTTCTTTAGCCTTTAGTAAAACTGTTGAAAAAACAGTTGTAAAAAAGGTTGTTATAACTTCCTCCTCGCCTATCTTCAGATCTCAGAGGTGTCGTGTATGTGGGCTGGATTTGATCTGGTGGATTATGTTTTCTGAATGTGGTTTTGTGTAGAAATGACAATGGGTTTATGCTCTGTGCATTTTGATAACGACACTAATAAAGTATCCAACTTATATTAGTTTAGAAATACTTAGATGCTGACATAGCAAAATGTAGTGTTCGCTTCTGAGATTTATTTTACTGTTCTGGCAGAAAACGTTAGCTCTTTTGTGATTTTGTCTTTAACGCTTTAATGATGAGCTGCATTGGTTTCCCAGTCACTTTTTTAGTACACTCCCTTTGTTAAAGTGTTAAGCTGTAATAGAAAAAATGTGATCGTGGCTTTGGATATTTTATTGTCTTTCTGGCAGTTCTTGAACAGAAAATCGAACAGGAAGAAGAGACAAACAAGTCGTCGGCCGATTTACGTATTCGCAAAACTCAGGTATGTGCCAATTTAAATATTAATTTGTAAAGGTGAACGATAGAGGTGAGATAGTTGATTACACAACTGTGTAGGAAACTCTTCTGAAATGTATTTCTGTGGTTTGTAGGGTCTTCCAGAAGCAAGATGGTGACCAATTTTGTTGGGATACTCTTGTCTTGCAGCGATGAACTGATAGATTATATTTATTTATTTATTTATTCCTGATATTTCTATAGCGCCTCTCGAAGTCAACTACTACTCAGAGGCGCTCCCGACTACAGCATTTGATACTGTGCCGGAATTTTCACGCCGAAGCGCCACGAGCAATTGCGAGTGAAGGACTTGCCCAAGGTCCGTACGCAGCGGCTAGAGTGGGATTCGTACCTGCAACCCTCCGGTCACAAGGCGCCGAACTTACCACTGAGCCACCATGCCCCACAAATATACCATGTAATGAAAGAACAATTTTTTCGTGTTTTTCAGACAATTCTCTTGTTTTTTTACTATGTAAATCGTGGAGTATCAACTTAGTTGCAGATTGTGGGAGCTTTGTGTTGGTTAAACTGTCACTTCAAAACTTCAATTTCATAACTTCAAACTTCGCGTCAAAATCTTAAATAGACATAGAGGCTGGTGCCAAGAAAAGTCCACAGCTCGACTCTGTCCATCATGCAGTAGAGGACTGAAAAAAACCGATTAATTGTAAAACTGAAAATTTATTTAGTGCCACTTTAAGAAAAAACTAAATCTGTGCCGGCATATATAATGTTTAATGTCGCAGAAAATGTAAATGTCATCAGTAAGCAAAAAAGTGCATATAAAAGAAGTCACCAGTGGTGGGCCCAACCTGTGGATCTCATCCATAGTTGACAGATAGCATCATATTCAGCAGACAACTACAGGCTTCTGACATCCATTGAATAAGGATATAACACCATTTGGACAAAGAGGAGAAATGGACTTGACAAATGACCAAGGATAGTGGCGATCATTTATTTGTACCCATCGCCGCCCAGCGGCTTTCATCAGGAACTCATGATGATGACGGCGATGATGATGGTACAGTTCCTTATAGAGCTTCGTCTTTTCGTTTTCCAGCACTCGACAATTTTGCGCAAATTCATCGAAGTGATGAATCAGTACAACACGGCCCAGGTCGATTACCGCGAGGGATGCAAGAATCGACTCCAGCGGCAAATGGAAATCAGTAAGTCCGTCTAGGTTCTACGTTTCTGCCACACAGGATCCATCGATCGTCGTATCAGATGAACGACACGTTTGGTCACTTTTCATTGTCTCTTTGGTTCGCTAGTGCTCTCTAGCTTGTGATGAATGATCTTTGTGGCGTTTTTAGTCATCGTACTTGGAACAGTTTTACCATATAATTTCTTTGGTTCTTTTCTGTAGAGTATTTTGCCATTGTGTTCATTCTGAGTTTAATCTTTCATTAACAAAAAGTGCAGTGTTACTCGTCAGTGCACAAAACTTCTGAGGGTCTGTTTAAGAGGTGCTTTGTTAATATGCAGGTGGCTCATTGTTACACTAGACAGTACGAATTGTTTTCAAGGTGGATATGGTTAGAGTTAGATAGCCTCGCATGCCATACTTTTCAGAGGTATTTAATTTAGAGGTACTATGTCAAGGGTCTTCAGGAAGCAATCACACCTACGCGCATGCATGCACAACCAAACACATAAAAGCTGGCTGCCTGGATTTATTCTCTTCTTTTGTTAATGCCTATGCAATACTGTTTCATTTGACTTTGCTCAGCATGCTTTTCAACGTACCGTAGTTTGCATATGTTGGGTCAGTTAATTTGCATATGTTGGGTCAGTTACATAGCAACATTTGCCGTGCTTCTTAGAAGTTCCAGAGAGGTGATATACCGGTATCGAAGTAATGGGGTTGCAAATCTGAGTAACTGATAATGGTATTGAGCAGTTCGGTCTCTTGGTAAATACATATATGCTCAGTTGGACCTTAATGTTTCAGGAATCAGATTTGAAGTAATTGGGCTGTAAATATAAGCATTCGAAAGTGAATCGAGCACAAGTACCAAGCATTACATTCTGTCAGAAATGCGTTATCATTTTTCTTGATTCTTATTCACCATGACTATCGTTTTGTTTCTCCTAGTACACTGCGGTAGTGACATTTACTCGTTTAATTTTTCTCTCAGTGTTCTTGTTTTTTTGTACTTGCTTTGTTTTCTTCAGTGTCTTGTTGCCAGCGGTATGCCACGTAGTGCGCTGTGCCTTTGTAGATTATTGTGGTACTACTCTTGACTCGGCGGGACGCGTAGCTCTGCAAAAGGTACACGATTTTTATCAGTTCACACACTGAGTGTTCTTTGTTTTGTTCAAAGTGATTTCGTTTGTCGCGTTTGGTCAAGCAACTTCAGAATTTTCGTGTTTCATGCATGAATTTATCTTTTAAGTACATTTTTATGTTGGTGCTGTGTAGCGCGTTCCAGCATTAGACGTTTCTTATAATCTAACCTTAACTGATGTCTTTGGTTTGGTGGCTTTGACTTCCTCAGCATCTTTTCTTTAAAGCAGGTTAGTTATCAGGGTCATTTCAAGTAATCGACGAGTAGAAGTACTTGAGAGTACTAGACTGTAGTAGCTAGTGCAAGTACTGGAGTAGCAGATAACAATTAGGAGTACAGGTACATTGGTGTTTGTCTGTATGCATGACTTTCCTTATAATGTGCATCATTATGACAAATTCTGATACAATGTGGTCTGGAACATTGATCTGAAGTTTAAAGCAGCTTTTGTAAGAGACCTCGTTATAATCTAGAGACTTCTTTCACTCTGTTACCATAGCAGTCAAAGATGGTCATACTGGCAACAGATGAACAAGTAAATAGATACACAGGTAAGTATAATAAACACCCCGTACGGTCTGTCCCAGGGATCCGCCTTGGTCCTATTTTGTATATTATTTATACATCTGGCCTTGCCTCGCTGCTTGAGGAACATGAGGCACTGGGTCTGCTTTATGCAGATGACATTGACATACAGGCATACTTGCACTGTATGTCATCCAACACCTCTTCAGCTGTCAGGGCTGGATGGGTTTTGGTCGCATGGGAAGCATGGATGTCCTCAAACCGTTTGCACCTAAACCCTGTAAAGACTAAATTCATTTGGCTGGGCACCTGACAGCAACTAAAAGATTGCTGTGCAGATTGTTTTAAGGGTAAGACAAGACTTGAACCCATCTGTGTAATCCTATCATAGTGTAATCATTTTGATTCATTGTACAAAGGTTAACAATGATTGTCAAAACTCAGTTCATCACGAGACCTCGTGGTTTTCTTGTTAGGGTAGGAGTACGTCTGAGGCGTTTTTAAAGGTGCTTCATAAATGTGCGACTGTGATTACGATATGCCTTTTCTTTGAATCATTACGATGTATTGTACACTGATGGACAATGATTGTTTCGTCAAATCCCAGTTTGACCAAGGACCTTATCTGCTACAGAGGTGGGTTTTGGCTGAAATCTCTGCGGAACGTTTTGGGAAAGGCACCTAAGGATAATCGGCAAAAGAGGTCTGTAAGAAATAATCGCTTGCCTTAGCTTACCCGAGTTTTGGAGATCGTTTTAGCATCTGACCTTGTGCTGGTGTTCTTTCCAGCTGGACGAGCTACCACTAATGACGAGCTGGAGGAAATGCTGGAGGCTGGAAATCCAGCCATTTTTACTCAAGGGGTTAGTGTTTTCTTTAATTAATATCGTTAATTGTAGTGGGATCTACTAGTTCAGATCGACTCCATGACCACAAGGACATTTGCTGGTGCCACACTGAGCTATCAGTTTTCACCAGTGACACAGTGGGCTTCACTGTGGTCTCCGTGATGGGTTAGAAGTACTTTCAATTGTAATCTGATATTTTTAAAGTGCTACTTCAAGAAAAAAACTCGTCAGCGACACTCCCGACATGAACCAGTTTATCTTTTTGTTACCAAAGTTTACCTGTATGCTGCTCATTTACTTTCAAATTCTCTACCATGTCAGGTTCTTCAAATGTGCTTCACATATGTGTTGATGGTTCTTAAATGTAAGCTTAAAATTTGGCTGGCACAATGCCAGTAAATGTACAATTACCTTACCTCAGTTTATCTTTTTGTTACCAAAGTTTACCTGTATGCTGCTCGTTTTTTGGAATCCTCTCCCGTGTTTGTTCATTCGGGTTCTTGTCATTAGTACCCAACAGTGATGGGGGTCTCGAGACCGCGGTCTTGGTCTCGAGACCGTCTCGAGACCGAAAATATGCGGTCTTGGTCTTGGTCTTGAATGTACCGGTCTTGGTCTTGGTCTTAAAGGTGCGGTCTTGGTCTTGGTCTTTAGGGTGCCAATTGGTTGTAACGGGTAGAATACAGGTTCGAGATCCTCTGAGGCGGTTATTGTGTAGGGACCTTAAGCAAGTGCTTCACTCTCAGCTGTGTCTTGGACTGCATCTCATGTTTGCGAGCTCTGTTTCTATCTATAATCACCCATCACTACAGTTTATACTCCCAGCCACGTGACTTTACCTTATCTTCCAAAGATGATGCTAGCTTTCTCCCAAGGGTACTCTGAAGCCTTAAACTAGAGTCAGTCCCTTCATCTCTCCCTTTATTTCATCACCCCATCATTTCTTTGATCCTCATTGTATTAATTTAAACTTGTGCTTTGTACCTTGTTGCTGGTTGCCAATGTGAGGAGTAATAGACAGATAATAATAGTTAAAAGAATACGATAAAGAACATGGAACATGATAAGAAATATGGTAATGATAATAATAATTCGTGAATTTACTGTAGGTTTACTACCCTCATTTTCACATGTTTTTTAATTTAGATCATTACAGATACTCAGCAGGCAAAGCAATCATTGAAGGACATTGAAGCGAGGCACGATGACATCATGAAGCTCGAGAAATCGATCAAGGAACTGCACGATATGTTCATGGATATGGCAATGCTCGTTGAGAGCCAGGTTGAGCACGAGCATATCTGTCGATCGTTTCATTCAGTTTGATTGAGTTTCCGCTGGTTGATTGTTTTGTTGACTCCTGGATTGATTTCAACTGATTGATTGACGCATCAATTTTTAAGTTTTGACCCATTGTTTGTCTGATTTAATGTTTGATTGATGTAATCGTTTGTTTTGTAAATTATTTTATTGATTTTAAAGTGATTGCTTTATAAATTATTTTATTGTAAAGTGATTGTTTTATAAATTATTTGATTGATTGTAAAGTGGTTGTTTTATAAATAGTTTGAATACCAGTTGCTTTATATTGCCTTTGGATTGTTTGAACAGGGTGAAATGATTGATAGAATTGAGCACAATGTTGAAAAATCAGTGGATTATGTCGAGACAGCTGCGGCCGACACAAAAAAGGCGATGAAATATCAGAGTGCGGCGAGAAAGGTTAAAACGAAATAGTTGTTTGTTAAACACTTTCAGTTTACAAGCGCGTTGAGTTTAAAGTTTAAACCCTCGCAACTTGCAGTCCTGTCTACCTTCAATCACGGATCTGGCAAATAGTACGTCCAAATACTCGGCTTTGGTACTCGCTGGAAAATGTCTACCTGGTTATTCCCTACCATACATGCAATCATTTTATTCTATTTAAAATAAATTCTCTTAATACCAGGTATTACTTTTGATACCGAATTGAAAGGAGTTTGTCATTTTCCCATACAGCTCATTTTTAAGTCCATCTTTGCATCATTTTCAGTTCCAGTTTTGCTATATAGCTGTCGTTTTTAATATCAGTTTTAATCCAATGTTGCTGGTTTTTGATTTCAGAAAAAGATCATGATCTTGATCTGCGTATCCGTTATTTTGATCATAATTGTTGGATCGTTGCTCGGCACCTTCGTTCCGAAATGATTGCGGGGTTTCCCGTGGTTAGCATGTGATGGTATTCCTCATAAGCATCGTCATCATTTGTCACCAGACCAATGCTCTCGAGATTGCGAAAGAAATGTTGCGAGTCTTTCTCAATGGAAGAAAAATTCGTCACTACCCTATCTCCCTACTTGCAACAAATTGTGTGTGCTCGGAAGCATGTAATAACGGTAATAATAACGTTAATGCAGAGTATAATTTACAATTTTTATCAATGAAGAAGACTAGCCATTTGTGAAATTTCTCTGTCCTAGGGATCATGCATACCTTGGATTTGTAACATTAATATTAAAACTGCTATATAGTAATAAAAGTAAGTAAGTATATTGTTTATTTTAACCAGCTGAGAGAACGCACTCTGGTGTACATTATATGTAAAGTAGCGGTTTGCAATTTACAATTTCTGGTTATTTCAAATACAACATCCTAACCAAGAAAGTCTTTCTCATTAGGCTATCAGTTTCGGGTAATATAATGAGATGTAATAATGATTATGTTATTATTATAATTATAATAATTAATTATACCATGTGATTGCTTTCTATATAAATTATTTGCTTGATTGTAAATTGATTGTTTTATAAATTGATTGATTGGGCTATTGGCTAATGCTTGTTTTAGGCTTCCATGTCCATTTTTTTCTGGAATAGAAATCCCGTTGTATTATCTCTAATTGGCAACTTGTTGTCAAGTTGTATAATGCCTAAGGACTGGTTGTGCGGTTGTTGGATTCATGTTGCCATGCTAGTGCTTCAGCCGGAAAACCTAAGTACAATGTGGTAACTGTGCCATTGCCATATCTTACCGCTCCACGTTGCAGCTGATGGTATAATAACCATAATATTAACATAACTTGTGTTAATACTGGTAAACTGATGTTTTAATTTACTTGAGGTGGGGTGGAAAGTGCAGCTGGGTTTAAATTGAATATTTTATTTTAATTTCTGTTTAATTTGTGCCTGGTTGTGTGATAGCCCATTCGTTAGCCTGCTGGACTGTTGACCGAGAGATCGGAGGTTCAGATCCCCGCCAGGATAGAAATTTGTTTCAAGATTCCTACTTTATTTGTACCCTACCCAACTGATCCATAATGAGTACACTGACCGTACACCATCAGTGGAAAGATCAGGCGGCAGGTTAGAGTACTGGCCACTCACTCTTATATGACGAGGCTAAGAAAACTGGAGCGGCTGTGCTTCATAGCCATGGCTGCCTCTAGGAGCCAGCTTAAGGTACTACTTCCTTCTTATGCCTAGGTCCAGTCAAAGTCCTGTCAAACATGTTAGCTATAGAAGTTTTCCGCAGAATAATAGCAGTAATGCATTTTCCATTCATTAAAATGTGAAAATTAGTGTTTTATTACAGAATCCTTTTTTTCAGTAAACTGCTGTGTATTTTACATACTTCACATGTTACCAAATTGTGGTGTTGCTGTACGCATTACTTTAGGCTTTTGATCACATGCTACCTTTCATTTTCCCAATTACATCAGTTGTAGGAGAGCATTTGTATGTTGAACGGGAGAAACGACGTTACACCAATTAAATCAAAAGAGTAATAACACTTGTATATAATTTTATTTATTTGTTGTTTATTTGTTATATTTATGAGGCACTGCTAGTTGTATAAGTTAACAGCACAAAGCAATTGTGTGTTAAGGACTTGCTCAAGGTCCCGACACGAAGACTGTCTCAGGGGAGGCTTGAACCGACATACTCTGTTTTACAAGGCTTACTCTCAAACTAGTAGGCCATTCTGACCGCAATATATACTATTGTTGTTTGTTTTTTTATACTTTGTCGTTTTCTTTTGTTGCTACACTTTCTTGTGAATGGTGTCGACGTCGTAGGAAGTTTTACTGAAGATCAAGAGTGATCGAAATGTTTGTAGTTCTGTCACGGAGCGCGAGTTTGTTAGATCAGAGGCTGTATACCAAGCGTAAACAATCAGACATTGTATTTGTTGACTTTGATCGAGTTAGTGATTGCACTGTTTCTCTATTTCTAAGCATGCTAAGTATGAGTTTGCAAGTTCTTAATAAAGGACTAAGGAAAGTATGTGCTGCCTTTTAGAAACCCTTAACTCTTCTCTATTCTTATGACTTCTGAGTCACTGATGTTGTATTGTACAAAAGCATCAGTCAAGTGATGTCGTAATCTGTTAAGTCAGAGAAATGAGAACCATTTAATATTAATATGTATATATTAAGCGCCAATATCTAATGACCAGGCGTCATTCGATGGCTCTAAGCAGTTGTGAGTGAGTCTTGCTGAAGTTCCCTACAGGTACTATCTCAGAGGAGGCTCCTGACCAAACGGTTACTGCTAGCTAGAGGCATTGAAACATAGCATCTGTCAGATTTGAAGAGGTAAAGCAGGATGAAGATGTTTGTTGTGGGACCTATTTCCAGTGGAAGTGTATCCCAGAATGATAGTCTATTGGTTTTGTGATGTGCATTATATATGCACTAAATTTTTAAAAATAATTTACCTATATGGACAGACACACATGCATGGTTGCACTTAGTATTGTTTACTTTGAAGTATTGTTGGCCATGGAGTGTTTTGGTAGGTCGCTTGCTGTCAGCCGTGCACGGCTGAAATGTCACTGAAATTGCCGGTACATCAGCTTGTATGTTTGCACTGGGTTCAATGATCTCTCCAGCAGCTGAAGTGTTTACTGTGTAAATGTTTGATTACGACTATTTGGTTGCCCCAAGTTCCGAGCCACACTCGCATGTCAACTGATGTGCAGAGTTCCAAGGCTATTACCTCCCATTGATTTTGCGACCATTTTGCAAGAGTCCAATTTCGTTGCATGTGCGCTTGTCCGATGCAAATAAGGCTAATTACTGACTTCAAGATGTACTTGGTGGCCTGATGCTGTTGCAACACTTTTCACTGTTGTGATGACCAGGGTTGCAGTGGGAAATCTTTCTTTGTTCAGTGGGTTTGGTTTACTCGGTTCTTACTTGCTAGGCAGTGCGGTTGTACATTGCAGTTGTTATTTTGTTATTTGATTATAATATTATATTAAGACAAGATCTTTGAGAACTATGGGCAATGAAGTCAGATATATGTAATCGTGCAATTACTACACCATACTTTTACGATCAGTATTTAAAAGTGCTTCGACGTAATCTCACTAATTGTTATAGTCTTGTAGACCATTATGCTTCTGTGCTGATTTGTAGTTCATTAATGGGCCTTCTAGTTGCTTTCTGACTATCCGTGATGATTTTCTCACTTGCTGTAAAGTGCAGCTACTGTTTCTGAAAGTTGTGCATCCCATTCTGCAAGGCCCAGTGTGGCATGAACAATAGCCGATGAAACTGTTCTGTTTGCATGCTTGCTTTTTAGGGAATATTGTTTCAAAGTTGCTTAGTATTCCATCAATTGGTGTTGTCCTGGCCGACACCATTCATTGTCTGAATTCAATGTACTGTCATATTTTTAGGACAGCATTTTACATTGCCCTCCTTCCAAAGTTCAGACATGAGCACAGGACTAAAACCTGTACTCTCTGCATTACAAGCCAAGCACTTTGACCAATCTGCGCCCCACAAAGACTTGATATCAGCACCCATTAAAATTCAATCTATGTATATAATTCTATAAAACATACGCACATAATATACACCTGTGTATGTATTATTATTATTATTATTCACGTATATTATTTGTTTAAATCTGTAGTCACACTTTTTATCTTTATCTGCAGCATGTTGTTGCGTGCAAGACATGCCTTGTTCCATGGAGGGGAATGTGCTTATCCGACAGTTGCGTAGGAAATTTATATAGACGAGGGCTTTCTGTACTCAAATCTTCGTAATTCTATATGCTGAATTCTGCTGAAATACTGTATTCTTGTACACTCGTTTAAAACTATTTTTCACGACATTCCAGATGGATAATATGCAAATCGTGTTTTCTTTCTGATTTGCATGCTTTTGCATGGTGACTTTACCCTGAGTGATCTTTAACACTACGGAAATTACTCTAAATGATATATGCCTATTTTCATAGCTTTAACTGTGAATGTTTACGGTTTGATAGGTCTGTATGAATTTAATGTTTTTTCGACTACTGTGTTCTGGGCGCGATAGGTGAATAACTGTTTTGGGCCATGATAGGTAACTGTTTTGGGCCATCCGATCTATTTTGCTACACAATTTCATGAGTATGTGTTTTACGCTCTATTTTGTATCGGCTCTTGAGTTGATCACATCATGTCGTGTGTTTTTGAGATTGTCTAGCGACTTTATAAGACTGTAGGGCTTGTTTTAGTACAGCTAAAGTCCACTGTCGTTTGTTACCAGATGTCCGGATAAGGATGGATGGGCGTTGACAAGTTGTAAACCAGGATTCAATACTGAAAGGGCTGGCAATGTTTTGGATGGTTTATTGCCATGCCCACTGGGAGTTTGTGGTTAGTTGTAGGCCTATTGGCATTTACTGGTATACCTTTGTTTTGATGATTCCTAGATAATGGAAATGTTAAGTCCTAGAGCTATTGTGAACTTTTTTCTTCAATGGCAGAACCAGCTTATTCACAGGCAAGAACCACCTTATTGGCACATAATCAAAATTTCATTTTGGCCCACAATAAAAATTGGTAAAGATTGGTAAGCATAGCTGCCATCCATCCGAGTCCGGTAAACCATCATCTGCGAGTTTACGTTTTGCATTTGTATTACACGTGTATTTCTTATGTAATCAAATGAGTAAATGTTAGTGGAACTTTGTAGCTATTTAGCAATCTTGACAAGAAAGTTGTGCATTTCCTTAGACTTTGAACTTTTTTTCATTAAATGTGAATTGCTGTTACATATTCCGGACTTTCGTCATTTTATCTACTAAATCCCTCGGGTTCCTCACAGTTCATAGAAGTTTTAAAGTAATATCAATAGTTGTTTTGTGCTAATTTTTCAAAAGTAATAGTATTACATTCTCTGGTCCTCTGTATCGAATAAATAACGATATTGTTATTGAATAAGTATAACTAATGACTAAAGTAGTACTTAGGAGATAATGGAGCAGCAAGGATGAGTAAGAATTATAAAGATGTATTGTAAGAATAACGTGGTAGCGTTAGTAATAAATATTAAGGACACCTTGGAACAATATAGGCCTAAGCTGTAGTAGGCCTAATAATAGCAGGGATATTTAGGAATCAAATGCTTTCTATTAGTACCACTGTCATTATAATCAGAATATCAGGTAATAGTTGCTTCACCTGAAATCTATACATGTAATATCCATATATAGTGTCCGTCTGTCGGGGGGGGGGGGGACGCTACGTCACAAACGGGTTCCGTTCTATTGTGAAAACCGTTTGTCTTGACGACGGCGATAACCAACGATACATATAGGCCTATAATATGACGTCATAATATGACGGGCAAATACACTAGTTACGAAATACTTTTGGAGAAAACCATAAACCACTAGAACGTTTCCTGTTTGGAAAAGTGGCATCTGACTAAGTGTGGCAGACAGCAAAATGCTGTTGTACGAAAGGACGTATTACACTTTACCCCACAAAGTAATCGTAAACTAAGTTTCTAGTCTCCTCCGTTGACATGACACTAAACTACAACAAGATGGATGACGTCATCAACTTATGCAACATGAACAATAAGTAAGTAAGCTAACGCTAAGGCATCTATTAGCTTTGCGATAGTTAAATGTGCAAGAATACACCGCTGTGAACAGTCTGTTGGCCATGCAATGTGACACGTTTTGTCAACGTACCTCTAACTTCAGTTCAGAACCGAATAAAGGTCAATTATTGTGTATTATTGTTATATACCTCAGCGCTCGTGAATAGGCTGGTGCCCTGGGTTTGGCCTTCCAGTGACGCTTTAGAAGTTTGGAGATTACGATTACGAAAGCTCTCATGAGAGCTCCAGTAATTTGATTTGTAGTGGCGAACTGTGTCCGAGTTAGGAAACGGGTTTGCGATGAGTTGAAGAAACACCAGGATACCACAGTATAAATAATTATATACATTCAATAAATAAATATTTAGGGAATTGAGGCGTTGAAGGAGGCTAAAGCTTGAACGTTATGTGTTTTCAGCCAACAGCTCTCGTGAATAAGCTGGTGCTCAGCGCTCGTGAATAAGCTGGTGCTCTGCGCTTAACATTAGAGTGGTGCTTTAGAAATTTGGAGTTCGCGATTATGATTACCGTTCAGCATTTTGAGTAAATTTTGTCGTGCATAATGTTCAAATTGCATTGAAATGAATGCGCCATAAAATTTGTACCTTGTCTAGAAATGACTAGTCCCTTAACGCGCATATTTCTGTTTGATTCCCGCCATATTTTCTTTATTTCTGCAAAGTTTGCTTTTTACTGCCAAGCGAAGTAAAGAGGAAGGTGTTAGTTTAGGGGTGGTGCAGCGGAAAGATTTTCTGAAATATTTAACAGAAATATTTAATAAATCTAGGATATTATAATCGAAAATGTTCGAGGCACGTCTGGTTCAAGGTTCTCTGTTCAAGAAGGTTTTGGAAGCGATAAAAGACCTGCTGAACGAAGCGACATGGGACTGCAACTCGACGGGAATGAGCCTTCAGGCTATGGACAGTTCTCATGTCAGCTTAGTCTCGCTGTGTCTTCGGCACGATGGGTTCGATACGTACCGATGCGACAGGAACATCTCGATGGGCATCAATTTAGCCAGGTCAGTAAAGCTGGTCGAAACAGGTTACCACGAGGATAGTAATTAATGTAGAAGCGATGAACAAACAAGTGATGGATTTTTATAGCGCCGCCAGAAACGGAAAGGCTATCATCTGGTTTGTCATACTTCTAAGTTTGACATGTGCAGTCCATAAATGTATGTAAAAATGTGTGCAAATCAGGCAGTTTTAAAGGTGTATGGAAAAATCAATTATCTAGAATGTAAAATGTTTTGGATTGTATTTTCCCAAAGTCTAATCACCACGGATAGGCTTGCTGGTTTTTGACTGGACTGACCTGGGATTTGCCTGATTTCACTCGGGAACTTTTGAGTGAGCTATTTCGCAGCCATTGTCAGAGTGCTTCAGATTAAATTACAGCGAGTAAAGCAACATTGGCGTACAACTGGTTCAGTTCAGATTAGTGATCCAAATTTAACGTTAGAATTGAACCATACAAAATAGAAGCAGCAAGACCCGTATTTTGGCTGCTGTTTTCTTGTGAACTGACTTGAACTTGCAATGTGTGATGGGTCCTTTTTGTAGCACCTATAGATTCTGTGCGATTGATCATGTGAAGTTCACATGCTGTGGACTGATTTTTCCTGGAACTTCTGTTTAATTTCTGTAGCATGTCGAAGATTCTGAAGTGTGCTGGTAATGATGACGCCATCACAGTAAAAGCAGGCGACAATGCTGATACAATTACGTTCATGTTTGAGTCTCCAAGTAAGTGTCTTTCACATTTACTATTTTAGTCTTCTTCAGGTTCTCTGCCCTCGTGCAGGTTCAGTTGTCCAACGACGCCACTCCTTTCGATGTTGAGCTTCTTCTTCAAGCCTAATGTGACCATCCATCATCATCCAGTCCAGCAGCATCTGTTTGGGTCTTTCTCGTTTCCTGCCTTCAATGATGGTTCTCAAGTGCGAGTCCCCTCTCAGGACATGGCTAATCTTTTCCCTGTCGCCCCTAATTTTTGATGTCGTAGATTTTTCTTCGCCCTTTTCATCACCACCTCGTTTGTTGCATTCCATCCAGTTAATTTTTCCAACCTCCGCCAGTTCCACATTTCGAAGGCCTCCAGCCCTTGTGTCTTTCTCGCGATCCACGTTTCGGATCCACACAACACCACGCTCTAAATCAGAGCCCCAATCATTCATTTCTTCAAGTTCTTGTTATATTTTAGTCATTGAATAAATTTAATTCAATATTGGCCTATTACAGTGCATGTGGTAATATTCACTTAACAGCTACTTACAACTGACCTACCTTTAAGCAATATCACAACCCCAATTGTGAGAAAGCAGAATGCTGCCTACCACCAGAGGGACTGTCGATTACGTTAGTAATTAAGAGGTTCCGGTGACAACATGTACAGGACCAGAAAAACTATTCATGAGTTTTGAATTATATTTCATTGTCATGGTATCACTGTTTTGAAGCAAATTTCTGTCATGATGAGCATCATTCACTTTCTTTTTGCTGTTTTTTAAACAAGTTCCATGTAATATATATGTTTCATTTGTACTGTGCCACAAACGGGTATTGCAGATGTTGGAAATAAAATCGAGTGCTCAGCTGCGTGAGGAGTGAACAATGCAAGAGCTTTTCCCGCTTTTTGCTGATGCAGAAAGTTGTTTGTGGTTGATGCAGAGAGAACTTATAAACAATGTTGCTATGTTACTGCATAGCTCATTTGTGTATTCGATAGTCCTTCCAGTAGCATGTGGCACTCTACTTGTCTTGCAATCTGGGGTGGCCATATTTTGTTTACACATATCAAATACTTCCATGGTTTATTATAAATTTATGTGTCAGTTCTTTTTGAAACATGACCACAGTAATGCAACGACAGGAAACCATTTTACCTCAACTTACACTCTTTATTAAGGCCGTAATAGGTGCATGCTCATCGTCTGTGTGCCAAAGGCCTTCATGTATTAAAAAAAATTGTTTAATGTGTACTTGCTATGTAACTCTTAGCATTTGTTTGAACAGTTGAAAACGTAGAACATCCTAGAAGCAGCTTGCTACTGACAATGGTTTATAATTATTACACATGGTTTGTAATTATTACAACCACAACTGCTCCTTATTTTGCAGATGGTGAAAAAGTTTCTGATTATGAGATGAAACTGATGGACCTGGACACTGAACATCTTGGCATTCCGGTGAGTTTGTTGAACCACGTTGCATATGATCAAGGCTTAAAAATATTGGACGCACACCCCTCCCGTCTCCTCCCATCCACACCCGGCCTCTGTCTGCCACTCGTAATCATACACTGAAAGTGACTCAGAGTGACTCATAAAGTACAGTATAACACAAGCATATTGATATAATATAATATTATTTATACATTATTTTACTGAATAGTAAACCAAAATTACACAGTGAAATTGTCAAAAATATTGATGCAATGCCTAATCCTTGTATGGATTTGATTTAGTGGGTGGACGCACGTGCGTCACGCTGCCGGAGCCCCCACGTATGATGTTGCCACAACTGTAGCTGAAATCTAAAATTTAATTGCATTGAATACTGTGCTGTTAATACCTACACTCACTTAAAGTGCTGCAGTTTGTCTTAATTAGTATTTGAAAACTTTGTAACCAACAAAATTCTGTAAACATCGTTACTTTTGTACCTTCTGCAACATTATAAGAAAAGTTGGCATTTTTATTGGCTGAAGAAATTCTTTATGGCTATGTGATTCTAGTATTAGTTGAGTTCTGATATTAGCTGAGTTCTAGTATTAGTTGAGCTGTAGAAACTTTTTTATCATTTCATTATAATGGAATTTTTGGGTACCTGTTACACCTTCAGTATTCACAAGCGCGGTACATGGTCCTAACTATGTACACTGCTGTAATGTATTGTATTGCCATTTCAAGATACCTGTTCAAACTAGCCCTTCCAGCACAGAGCGTCTGGAAGCTAGCTCGGAAAAATATTCTTTATCCGGAACATCTTCTGTTCCTCCACCATTGCCATCCACCACTCTTCCTCCCGAACCAAGTGCAAAAATTACTTGTATCAATTGCTAGTTATATATTTTAAATATACTAAATATATGTTTAAATATACTAAACAGACCTTGGTTTTTATCTTATCTTATCTTATATGATTATTTTGACGGTGTTGTATGTGTTATATATTAAATATGCTAAATATATGTTTAAATATACCAAAGAGACCTTGGACTGTGCATCCAAATCTTGTATTGTACACGTTGCCAGCCTTGTAGATGGCAAGTTGTATCCATTGCCTGCAGTACGTGTTTACAAGGCATCAGGGCTAAAACTGGAACGTTTACAGGGCTAAAACTGCCTTGGCCCAGCACCGGGCGTTTGCTGTAGTTGGTCCCACGATCTGGAATGACCTTCCCTCTTTGCTCAGGGCCAAACTAATAACTGGCTTTTCCTCATCGGTCTCGCGTTCCCTAAAGGCATTTCTGTTTCCCCGGGGCTTCTGTGCTGAGAGCGCCTTGAATAGTTATTCTGCGAGAGGTGCTTTATAAATTTCTAGATACAATACAATACAATCCTGTGAAGTGTTGATTCTGTGGTGCATTGCAGGAAACAGACTACAGTTGCATTATCAAGCTTCCATCCGTTGAGTTCCAAAGAATCTGCCGTGATCTCAGTCAGATCGGAGAATCCGTTGTCATCTGCTGCACAAAAGAGGGAGTCAAGTTTTCTGCCAGTGGTGACCTTGGGACAGGTGAGGACAGGATTTCTGGGGCATTTCAAACAGAAATTACATGCTCAGGACCTCTGCAATCATTAACTTGCTGTTTGAGGTATTTCTTTGGACTGTAGAATATTTACCAGAAATAATTAAAAACTTTTTGTTATTTGTGTTTTGGTTAGGATCACTTTGTTGTAATCAGGTGCATTTTAACTAGATTGTAAATGTCTACCAAGAGACCCACATGCTTCTAGTCCATGGTAAACCATTTATGTGGGTCCATTGGTCATGGCTGTCAGAATGGACATTCTGTGCTGTAGTTGATGATTATGTTTATTATTGCATAAATTTATAATGCACCCTAAGTCACAAAGCACTGTGAACCGGATGTGTGGAGGATAAGATAATTGCACTGCTGGAAACTATCTTGGGAGCATCGTTCTCTCCAGTTGCTGTTGTTCGAAATCTTGAAAATTTGTGGAGGTTTCCATTATTTCACTAAATATTTTATCTTCTGAAGGCTTTTGTTAAAGAACTGCATTCTTTAAACTCTGCAGGCAACATCAAGTTGGCGCAGAGTTCGAACGTCGATAAAGAGGAAGAAGCTGTTACAATTGAGATGCAGGAAGCCGTGACACTTACCTTTGCTCTCCGCTATCTCAACTTCTTCACCAAAGCCACACCACTCGCCACTCAAGTGAACCTTTCCATGTCGGCTGATGTTCCACTGGGTAAGAATCTCCAAATTCTCCATAATCACCGACAATCTGACATGCATAGTATTCCAGATCCATCTTTGTTGCTGATTGTAGGTTAGCAAAACTCTTCAAATTAATTAATTTAAGCGATGGTAATGTTCTTTACTTTTAATCATTTGGACTCTGCACATTGTATTATTTGCACACAGATGAAAAAGTAAAAATGTTTTAAAATGTGTCATACAGTAATAAATTTAGGTGTAAATGTAAATTTTACTGTCTATAAATCAAAAACTGCTTATTTAAATTAAATGTTATTTTTCTAGTAATGTGACAATTGGTTGAGCAATCACCTAGCAATGGAGTATGTGTTCCTGAACAGAACAGTCATGCTTTTAAGACCTTAAATTATGTCATACACAATTATATAACACCATGAATTGATGCTTCATCACAACATAATTGAACTTTTAACTGTTTTTACTCAGTGGTCGAATACAAAATTGGAGACATGGGTTACATTCGCTACTACCTGGCACCAAAGATTGAAGACGGTGAAGACTCGTAGAACAATCCAACACTACTTCAGAAAGCAGTTCTTACCTGAAGGTGTGGACTGCTATTTTAACTTCAGCAGAGAGACCGAATTCTGAGATATTTGCAGTTGAACTTCGTCGGTTAAAATTTTTTCAAACACTGGTGGACATACATGTACTTGCTCAAAACAACAGCTTTATACAATGCGGATGGAGCAGTGAATTGAGGCTTTTGTCTTAAATTCTTTTGAAGTTGTGGTTTTATGTTTTATAAACTTGTATTTGGTTACGGAGGTCTAGGTTGCGTCAAATGAACTTAGAGAAGGAAGCCAAGTTCTGTAGACGAGGATATAGAACCAAACCGTAGCCATTCAAATATGGCATGAAGTTACCGTGATAAATGAAGAGCAGTCCCTCAAGCCAACCTGAATGGGCAATTGGGCATGAAGTGTTACTGACTTCATTTTCCTAGAGGTTGCACTTGAGAGCAGATGGTCAAGTTCTCTCTCGCTGCTTGACCTTTCCGTTCAGTGTATGGTTGATGTACATGTTTACGGTCCGGCACACTGACCCCTAGACACGAAGTGTCTGATCAGGCTGCTGCCTACTAGCTTCGTAGACTTTGCATGTGAGAACAGATGGCCAAGTCCTGCTGCTGCTTTATTTTCCCATCAGTGTACGGTTGGTATACTCTTGGATGGTTGGGCACACTGGCGACTAGACTGGTGTCTGGTCTCGGGTCACTTGTTTATTAATAGAGCAAAAGAGCAGATCTGTGCTCTTGCCTTCGAAAATTAATTTTGCCCAAGCGATTACTACATCTGTCCGATTCAGTTGTACGGACTGCTCGTAATAATCGCTTAAGTAAATTTTAGAGATGCATTATCAAATATTTGTGTAGCATTAAAACAGATGTTCAAAAGAGTGTTCAGCATATCTGGAAAAAATTCCATTGCACAAACTTCGTCAGCAGAGCACACCCGATCGATTCATTGAAAAATGAGCAGGGTCGAGGCCATAGGGTCATTAATAGAACAACGTGTACATTTACGTACATCACGTTTACACAGACTTGTATCACAAAGTTATATCATTCATCCTAGGCCAATGAAAAATGTGGTTGCCATGATACACGACAAGCTGCTTTTGAGAAGATACCTATCTGAGTTTCAATTTGCAGTTATAATCATAAGAATTCTGTACAAAATCCATGTGTCTACAACACCAAATCAACCATAACATTATGAACAGTACAAGATTACATAAGTAATACTGTAATTCATACAGGCAAGCCAATCACCATTTATTGCAGCAAGCTTTAAAAATTATTTAAAAATCACAAGTCAATAAAATTAAAGTTTAAATAGCAGATTCTGACTCGAGCTGGCATGCGGTACAAAGTTGCCAATGGAAAAATCACGGACATGAGCTGATCATCATGAAGTCGATTTGTGTGGATAACTCAACAATATAACGCGAATGCCATGTAGACCAAGAAATCACCATCATGAATTCTGTGATATGTATTGAGAAGTCGCTCTCCTGATTCCAAGAACGTCAGTGATTTTGAAACTCTCACGTTCTGAGTTGAGTTCAGAGCTCTGCAAATAAGATAACACTGAACTATAGTTACCATACAGTTGAAGAAGAAGAGCAGTCCCTTAAGCTAGTGCTGAGGCAGCGTTTGGTTTAAGTGTTAGTGACTTCATTTTCTTAGCCTCGGCATACCAGGGCTGGTGGCCAGTCCTCTCGACGTCTCGTCCCCCCCCACAGTATACGGTCAGTGTACTCATTATGGCTGAATTGGCTACGTGGACCAGAAATCTCGAACCAAATTTCTGTCCAAGCGGGAATTGAACCTTCGACCTCTCACTTGAAACTCCAGCACGTTAACCACTCTGCGATCACTCACCCCCGAACTATAAATTTTATATATCTACAAATAGACGTTAGCCATGGAATGACTCCCTGGTGAAAAACTGAACCGACAAATATTTGACATCGAAGTTCATCACAGTTCGTGCATTGGACTATTGCAACTCGCTCCTCATGGACCTCCCTAAGCAGCGTCTTCCCCTTTCAATCTGTTCTATCTGCTTCTGCTAGGCTCATTGCTCGACTCCCCCGCTTTTCCCTTATATCTACTTACATGCTTGATGTACTGCACTGGCTCCTTATTGCACCGCGTGTGCGCTATAAGATCCTCCTCCTTGTCTCCAAATCTCAGCAGGGCTCTTGAAATATATCTGCTAAAGCCGCTATCTGCATCTCTTCTCGCTCGTTGCGCTCTTCGGATCGGCTTGATCTTTTTGTTCCCAGGACTAAAACTGCCTTAGCCCAGCATCGGGCGTTTGCTGTGGTCGGTTCCACGATCAGGAACGACCTCCCCTCTGCTCAGGGCCAAACTAATACTGGCTTTTCTCATAGGTTCACTAAAGACATTTCTGTTTCCCCGGGCTTCTGTGCTGAGTGAGAGCGCCTCTGAATAGTTTGCGAGAGGCGCCTTATAAATTTCTAGATATGGGGGGCCCGATAGCGCATTGGATAACATCTGGCGTAGAGTGCGAGAGGTACAGAGATCGAGTCCCATATAGGCGGACATGCTTTGTAGGCTGCAATTTGCGCCGTGTATTGCAGGCTGTCTGTTCTGTTAGTAGTTAAGATTTATCGCATAACATGTACATGTACAGCGCAGTGCGTTTGCAGGCGCTTAATTAAAGAATAACATTATTATTATTATTATTATTATTATTATTATTATTATTATTATTATTATTATTATTATTATTATTATATTATTATTATTATTATTATGATACGATACTTGGCATAGGAATTGTTTAAGATGCTAACGGCATATGAAGGTCCAGTTATGTCACATGTATAGGCAGTGATGGGCAATAGTTAACTAAAAAGTTGCTAACTTTTAGTTTAACTAAAAAAATTTAGTTAAGGAAGAAGTTTAACTAAAATAAAATAGTTTAGTTAAAACCATAGCTTAACTAAAAATTTATATATATATATATATATGTATATATATATATATAGCCTATATATTGGTCTCGAGGACAAGACTGGATTGCAATTGGCTGAATAAAGAATTAATATTCTTATAATAATTATCTTATCTTACATGTGGTCTATTGTATATCAAATAATGTTGCATTACATAGGCTTTTACCTGTTCACAAGCTGGACACCACAGAATGCAGCCACATCTGAAAAAAACTCTTTATGTCCATCCTTCAGATATTCTCCCATTATCGCCAGATAACGTCGCACTGTTTCAAAAACACAAGCAGTTTTGATAACTGGTGTGTATCGATCGTATACGAGCTGTTGGTATTTGAAAGAAATGACTAACACAACAGTCATATGGGGTGCAAAATTCGAAATTAGTTCAGAAGACTATCGCAATCGGAATCTTGAGATTTCTATAGCTTCCGGAGAGTTAGGTCGTAAGAACGGGCTTAAACGCAGGCGCTCAAACAAAATCAGTAGGCCTGCAGGTAAAGTCAGGTTCAGTTCCAGGTCGAAATCCAGTACGTGCCAGGCAGATAGTCAGCTGCAGTGGATGATGCTTAGAATTCGAGAGTCGGGTGGGGGTAAGGGTAACTTGGTAAGACGAGGAATCAGGATACAAACAGGACGGAAGGAGTTGGCTCATGTCCACTGCGGACGTCCACATCCGTCTTGCATCGATTCTAATTAGAGACCCTTTGCTGGATAAAAATATTGAAGTAACCCACTCCATGGGGGGGAGGGTCCGTAGAGTAATGGATAACACACTGGCGTGAAGAGCTGAAGGTACCAAGATCGAATCCCGTAGACCTCCGTACGGTTTTCAGCCTTCCACTCGCTAGGTGGCGGTGGCTAAATGAATAGTAGGCCATGGTGGCGCCATGTGGCTGCCGCTTAAATACAGTTATATTCGACTCCTGTAAAACTGTTATCATGTGCTTCTACTATATACATGTATGTAAGGCGCCCTGCGTGGCTGCCGTTTCTACTATATGTATGTTCGCTGTACAGCGTGGTGCGTTTGCAGGCGCTTAATTAAAGAACAAGATTATTATTATTATTATTATTATTATTATTATTATTATTATTATTATTATTATTATTATTATTATTATTATTATTATTATTATTATTATTATTATTATTATTATTATTATTATTATTATAACAGAATTAGTGTAGCATAGTAGCCAAATCTGGGCGCTAACACTATGCTGGAGTGCAGATATCTACAAAGGGTAATGCAAAATGTGGACACTGGGGGTGGTTCATAGTACCTTGGGACATGCTGTATGCGGATGATCTTATACTGGCGGACGATGCAGAGGCGAAGATGCAAGCACGTTTTACAGACTGGCAGATGGCAGTGGAGAGCAAGGGTCTTAAGATAAACATCAATAAGACAGAAACCATGGTCTGCTCAAAAACAACGGAAGCAATTGAGATCAGAGACATTGCAGGAAAGTCACTGAAACAGGTTGAAACATTTAAATATCTGGGATCGACCATGAATGCACAGGGTGGCTGCGAGCATGACATCAGGAACAGGATTAAGGTGGCTTGGCAGAAATGGAGAGAACTAACGGGAGTGTTGTGCGACGCCAAAATGCCAACTCAACTCAAGGGAAAGGTATACAAAACAATGGTAAGACCGGTGATGCTATATGGAGCAGAGGCCTGGGCGCTGACAAAAAGGGATGAAGGGTTACTGGAGAGAACAGAGATGAGAATGCTACGATGGATACTTGGGATCTGACATCCATTCTCATGATACGAGGGGTGCGGCTAAGTTCAGACAAGAGTTTGCACGTACGAACACAAGAATGTTCTCGATCAAAATTGCAGGTCCTAAACTCTGGAATACCCTTCCCCCGATGCTTCAGCAAATGGGATCTCTGTTAAGCTTCAAAAAATCACTGCGTGACTTTCTCTTGATTTTGTAGTTTGGGTTTGACGGAATTAAGGTCTTGTTGTGTCAATTGCCATTTGCTATTCCAGTAGCTTTGTAAAAAAATAGATATCCACCAGTTAAATTGGTTTTGTCTGATGTGTCTGTTCTGGTTCTACTTTTGTATTATTATCGTCTCCCAAGTAACTAGGATCATAGCTTATTGGACTGTGCCCCCGACTGTCTTATTACTTCTCTCTCTCACTCTCTTTCTCTCTCTCTTTCTCTCTCTTCCTCTCTCTTTCTGTCTTCCTCTTTCCTTCTCTCTCTCTCTCTCTCTCTCTCTCTCTCTCTCTCTCTCTCTCTCTCTCTCTCTCTGTCTCTCTCTCTCTCTCTGTCTCTCTCTCTCTCTCTGTCTGTCTCTCTGTCTCTGTCTGTCTGTCTGTCTGTCTGTCTGTCTCTCTCTCTGTCTCTCTCTCTGTCTCTCTGTCTCTCTCTCTCTCTGTCTCTCTCTCTGTCTCTCTCTCTCTGTCTCTCTCTCTATCTCTCTCTCTCTCTCTCTCTCTCTCTCTCTCTCTCTCTCTCTCTCTCTCTCTCTCTCTCTCTCTCTCTCTCTCTCTCTCTCTCTCTCTCAGTTATGTTTGTATGTAGTTTACATTTGGTTTCTGTTTTCTGGTTTCACTGCCCAAGGTTTTGGCAGTTTAGTTAAGAACTCTACTTAATTCGTTGTATTGATCTGTTAGTTAAGGTTCAGGTTGGTTTCTGTTTTGCGCCATCGTATTTGAGTTCTGTGAATGGGTGTCCCTGCTCGCGGGAGCTTGCTCCCTTTTGGGCCATTCCCTTGCTAACCAGCTTGCTATGTTTCTGTTTGTATACAATTTTTTTTGGATTTTGGTGGCAATAAACGAGTTTCGTATCGAGTTTCGATCTCAATGAAGGACAGGAAAAGAAATGTGGACATCAGAAAGAAGCTCGGGGTGGCATGTATAACTGACAAAGTACGAGAGACCAGGCTGAGGTGGTATGGACATGTAATGAGAAAAGAGGATGATAGCTGTGTGAAAAGAATCATGAATGCAGAGGTATATGGACGCCGCAGCCGGGGACGACAGAGGAAGAGATGGGAAGACACAATACAACAAGACCTAAAACTCCTAAAACTGAAGAAAGAAGACGCTCAAGAAAGAAACAAGTGGAAGAGAAGGATCCGAGTGGCTGACCCCTCTCCAAAGAGGGATTAATTCGAGCCTGAAGGAAAAGAAGAAGATCCTAAGCATCTCTTGAAACTGCTCCTTGCTAGGTTAAACAATTTCACATTTCAGTAAGATTGACAGGTTCATTTGCAGGCGAACGATGCTTGAATAACAAGAGCATCTCAACCGACAATAATCTTTTGTACAAACATGAAACTGAGTCAAGACCACTTTACCTGTCTCGTTGGCAGCGTCTACCATTCGGTACGATATCCCATGATGCCAGTCGTTATTCTCTGGAGTCAGCATGTGGTCGTAATAGGCGTAGAGGTACTCGGCCAACAGGAAACCAACGTCGAGGGCACACGGTCCAACAAAAGAGCAATGACCACTGGTCAGCTGACAAAAACAAAAACATCTTTCATGATTCAGTGTTTTTCCTGACCCAGAGCCGTAGCAACAAAGAACGTGGCCCCCTCCGAACATACGTCCGGGGCCCCTTACAATGCGCATATGTCCGGGGCCCTTGCAATGCGGAAACTGGAAATGCGGTACTATACAATATACAGGGTTCATAATTATTATGTAGGCCTATACATGGACCGACGCCCTACAGTGTACATGTATTCCATTTCTATATTTACGCAAAGCGCGACTTTCGAGCCTTGTTCACCGCAAATTGGTTAATCAATGTGTCATTTATCGTTATTTTTGCCACTTTTAGGGGCCCCTTCCAGGAAGGAGCCCCTCCGGGCGGAGGGTACGGAGGGCGGTCGCTACGCCTCTGTCCTGACCAAATAGATTTCGATTGTGGTTCTCCAAAGGATCGTGACTCTTGACTACGAATTAGTTTGATGCGACAATCGATTGCTACCTTGTGCAGCCATTTTTCTAGTTTAAATTTCTGGTAGGAATAATTATATTATTCTTTGCATGCACACATGTTAGGGGTCAGCCGGAAATCGCCTCGGACATTTGCCTCGGCCGAATATCCCGTTTTTTGGCACTATTCGGAAGTATTCGCCTCGCAAATACTGTACACACAAATATATAGTTGCTTGTTTGCCTCACTTGCCGAAATTTGTAGGCTCATAAAATCAGCTTTGAGCAGGGCTGTAGTCGAGGGTATACGCAGGTATACAGCGTATACTTACCTCTAGAGACCGTATACTCACCTCACAAAATATTTGTACTCATCTCTAAGTAATTTCGGAAAACTAACCATTAGCGTATACGCACCTCTAATTAGTTTCGGAAAACTAACCGGTAGCGTATACTCACCTCTAATTTTACCACTACAGCCCTAGGTGGCTTTGAGCTTCATCTAGCATATTCAATTCGAAGAAGAAAAGTACAAAAACATCAACACCGGAAGTCCACAACAGATGTCAAGTCCATTTTCACTGATTATTTATTCTTAAAATTCAAAATGTGTTAGTCAGTTATTACAAATACAGAAATTTATTTCGATAAGGTTTCATTACATGAAAATGTGAATCTTTGCATATGGAACAAATGGTACTCGGTTCGTACCCGGAACCGGCAAAAAGTACATCCAAATACTCGGATTCGGTACTCGGTGGAAAATGTCTACCCGGCTGACCCCTAACACATGTATGTATATATGTATGATTGTGAATGCACCACAAAGTGAGTGGACATGTTCCATGGTGGTGATGACAAAGGAGGCACCAGGCCCGCCGACAGAAATTCCGGGCCCCTAGGCAGAGCGGTCACGGGCCCGTAGGCATAGAAGTCACGAGCCCATAGCCAGAGCAGTCACGGGCCTCTAAACTATCTTTTTGAGAAAATGTGAAAAAAAACATATTTATATAGGGCCTATACAACTATGATTTTATTCAGATGCTGGAAGTAAAACCGATTGTAGTTAAGTGTCGGTAATATTCGATTTAAAAAGCATCATAAACTTTGTATAACTGATTATAACATTTTTCATAAGTTGATTGCGGGCCCGGCCCGGACCCCTAAAAATCGCCGGGACCCTGGGCATTTGCCCCTCTGCCCCCCTCGGCGGGCCTGTGAGGCACATCTTAAGGTAATGGTGTCTATGAACACAGCAGTAAGACTCGCGTCTACCATGTCCGGAACAAGGAGATTGCGAGAGATCGACATGTACAGTTATATCCAAAACTGGTCTATCTAAAAAAAATTTAAACCGGACTATAGCGGACCCCCGGAATAGCGGACCCCAAGAATAGCCGATCCAAACCATGAGAATAGCCTGGAAGCTTACCATAATGAAAAGAAAGAAGTGAAATATTGAAGAGAATATTATTTCGTATAACAAATCACTCTATATATAAATGGTACACCGATCCCTATCCGTGTCCCTGTTAATCTCAATTAAAACTTATCCCACCTTAATATGATCCCCTTTGGTGATAATGGATTCTCCGATAAGTCCTCCATGCAGTAGAGCTTGTTTCTTGTTCTTAGCCACCTCAACCGATGACGCAATCGCTGCCTTGACGTCACTACTAGTCTGCAGGCGCTTGACAGCGTCCTTATATGGTCCAGCCTCCAGGCTTTCTACGTTGACCTTGAAGAGGTCATTCAAGGAATCAATTGAAGGACTGTCCCTGTTTGATCACCCATATAAGTAAATAGTGAATAAATATTTATTATTATTATTGCTTATTAATATCAGTATACCTTCAGTTATTAATTGCATCATCAGCAGACAATGATTGTGTACTGCAGCTTCCCATTACTATAACAGCTGCCCTACATAAGTTCTCAGGTAATTAAAATAGATTATATCACCGTCGTTGTTTCTGAAACAGCACTGTGTATCATCCATCCCTTTTCAACAAAACCTTTGCAGCCAAAAACAAGACTACACGTGGAGGTGCCTTTTTCTGCAAATGTTGTTTCCTTAGAGGTAGGGACAGTAGAAAATCACGGTAAAAATATGCCAAAAACACGGCATACTTTACAAAAAATCGCGAAAAACACGGCAAAAACACGGCATCAAAATTTCACAGTTTTCTTGTAACACATTATATGTTTATCTTTCATATTCATTGTTCATTGACAAATTGACAATTGTCAACCATTTGTCAGTCATTGGTTCCTTGCTGTAACAGTTTAGCTGCGAGCATTGAATACCATCATAACATGAAGCGCTAAATTGTCATTAGGGACAGTAGAAAATCACGGTAAAAAAATGCCAAAAACACGGCATTCTTTAAAAAAATCGCGAAAAACACGGCATTTTTTACGAAAACACGACAAATGTAAAAAATCACGGAAAACACGGCAAATGCCGAAAAACACGGCTTCCGTGTTTGCCGTGTTTTCGTGATTTTCTACTGTCCCTACTTAGAGGTTGTCAAACGACCTCTGGGATTCATTTGCTTATAGTTTAAAGATGATATATGACGGAAACTGAATCTAATCTAATGACTTCTATAGCGCCATAATCATAATTGCATATGGCATTAATCAATGGTCATTTCAAGAGAAGTCAGAGTCGAGAATCATAATGCGCTGGAAACTGCTCTAGAATTGTCAGTTTTACATAGTCTTGTTCGAGTCCGTGAATGTACAATGTGAAGTTACCGTTGGTGGTACACAGTGCAGCTTTAAAAACTGAAATCAGAACAGTTTCGAAACAATTTCCACCCAATTCATTTTAGGAAGAAGACAAGCAGTCCCCTAATCTAGCCTGAAAGGCAGCATTGGGTATAAACTTTATGCTTAGAAAACTGTAGTTGTTATTAACACTTTATACTATAAAGTGATAATAACAACTACAGTTTTCTAAGCATCAACATAAGGGGCTGGTGACAAATCCTCCCTTCATTGAAAAATACTGTTAGCCTGATATTCCCATTCACCGTGTGCGGTCATTGTATTCATTATAGGTGAGTTTTCTAGGAGGATTCGAAATCTCAAAACAAATTTCTGCCCTAGCACGGATCATTACAAATGCACATGAGAATTCGAAACCCTACGTAATTCTCTAGTTAGGCCTGTCTCTCTGTTCATATCAGTTGTATAAGTAACTTTACTGCAAGTCTTGTGCAACTTCTTTGAAGAGGTCTGGATGGCTGTTGGCATGCGTTGCCTTGTGCATCTGTGCAATGGCGTCAGCGACTTTGCGTACCGTTGACATTTCGAACTTGCCAGATGCTAACTGTTTCTTAAGCGACTTGAAAGAAGAGAGGTCTTCCAGTGCCACTATTAACACGAAAATCAAGACCCATGATTATTGTTGTCATTAGTTTCACTATTGATATGAAATAGATATCACACTAATTATATATATATTTAGTGAATTCACCTATAAAAATGAATAGCTGGAAACCTTCAATTGTTTGCAAAATGAGATAACAGCAAGAGAAGAAAAAGAGCAGTCCCTTAAACTAACCCTGAGAGTCAGCCATGGGTGTGAAATGTTAGTGACTTCTTTTAGCATTGGCTCATAATGGCGGGTAGCCATTCCTCTACCTCACCGACTGAAACGTCATTTTGGATGATGGGTGAGAACTAAAATCAGGTATGTAATCAGAAGTTTCCACCATACATAACCTCAACCATGATAGCTGGAAGACGTAAATACTTAACGGCAATTCTGCTTGTCACTCCAGCAGCACATGGCAGGTGTCAGACCAGGAATGAAAGACTTCACGTTAAAGGCTGAACCATCTTTGGCATGAACATCAGTTTCTTCGTCTTTGTTCAGCTGAGCAGAAGAAGGAAAAGAAGAGCAGTCCCTTAGGTTTAGCTGAGAAGTAGCCATGGATACGAGATGTTAGCCACTTCATCTAGCAGTCGTGGCAAATGAAGGAGAATACGCTGGCTATATATATATATATATATATATATATATATATATATATATATATATATATATATATATATATATATATATATATATATATAGAGCTAGCCTGCACTTACTGCACTATAGTTGGGAGATCAGAAGTAAAGGAAAGGCCAGCCTATTCACCTTCATTTGCCAAGACTGCTAGATGAAGTGGCTAACATCTCGTATCCATGGCTACTTCTCAGCTAACTTTATAACTTATATATATATATATATATATATATATATATATATATCTAGCACGTTAACCACAAGACTATCGGACTGATTCACGCACCTCACAACATTATTAATAGTGGCAATAACGAAGATGCCGATAGATAATATTATTATTGTAAATAGCAACAATAATGAAGGTGGTACCGTATCGCAAAGTAGGCCTACAGTAAACGAACAAATTCTAACCGGTTCAACTTCAGAACTCCGGCTTCCGAAAGTCGCTTGGAAAATTACAGGAGAAGCGACTTGACTCAATATTGTGACCTCAACGTCATCTTGTGTGTATGTCAAAACATCCTGCAATTTAGTAATTTTTAATAGTAATTTTTCTGTAAAAAAACTAATTAGGTCTTAATTTACATTCTTCCAATTTGTAGCGATGTCCAGTCCAGTCTAAGAAGAAGCTGCAATATTTGAACTCTCTATAGGGCCTACATTTGTATAAATACTTTGAGATTCTTACCGAGGTTCCTATAGCTCGATCTGGACCAATTTATGTAAGCCCAATGTAAAATCTTTCAAAACCTCGGCATCACGCAAATGCTTTAATTCTGTCATTAATTCTTTCATTCGTTTATTTAGTAAAACATTATTTAGTAAAACATGTAGAACAATTCATTATAACATGACACTTTTCTGCCACGGGTTACAAAAGACAGCCCAAATAGTTAGTTTAGATAGGCCTATATTCCTGTCCAGAATGAAACAATCACAAAGGCAGTCTGGAAATAGTGAAAATCCTGCAAAGATCAATTAACTGATTTATCAAGCAGGGGCGTAAGTTTGTCTAAAAAGTGGGGGTACCAATTTCTTCTCCACTTTCGCTTTTCGCATGGAGACCATTTTGGGCATATTACCCGATTTACTATCATAAGGGCGACTTCGAAAGGGCGACCATCAAAAGGGCGCGTTCAAAAAGGCGCCGCTCATAAAAGCGCGTGTTTAAAAGGGCGCCGATCAAAAGAGCGCGCTATTAAAAGGGCGACAATCGAAAAGGCGAGAAAGTTCGCAGTTGGAAGAGGCACAGACTTTTGAACATAAAATTGGGAACCAACTAGGGGATTCAGTCAACTACTTGGAGCTTCTCATCCCACCATATGAAAGTTCATAGACAGTTTGAAGAAAGAACAGAGTCTCAACGAAATGAAGTTGGAGCAATTCGTTTCAGGTCAACATCGCTCGCATGGAAGGAAAATCTACAGAGAAGTTGCCAAACGTATCAAGACCATAGTTGAAGATTATGGTAACAGAACAAACATGGAGTATCTAAGAGAGATCGCTCATAACCTCAACCTCAGCATTTGAAAAACAGACCATCTAAAGACAGTAGTAGGCCTAATAACTATGGAAATATCAATAAATAACGTTGGTCTAACATTTGAAAAACAGACGTTGTTATTGTTATTATTATCTCTAAATACAGTAGTAATAACTATGGAAATATCAATAAAATTACGTAGGACTAACATTTGAAGAACAGAACTTAAACCTATTGTTCGCCTTTTCGATTGTCGCCCTTTTAAAAGCGCGCTCTTTTGATCGGCGCCCTTTTAAACACGCGCCTTTATGAGCGGCGCCTTTTTGAACGCGCCCTTTTGATGGTCGCCCTTTCGAAGTCGCCCTTTTGATAGGATACCATATTACCCTGCCAGTAGGCCTAACTGATTATGAAACATTGATGACCTTACCCCATACAGGCCCGGTTCGTCCACATGGGTAACTGGGCAGCCGCCCAGGGCCGCCGATTTTTAGGGGCCGCCAATTTTCCATTTTTCAAAAATTATTTAATTATTATTCGTAAAAAGAGGTGAATTACTAAAAAAAGTCATAAACTTTTTTGTGCTTAGGGCCGCCGGTTTGTCTAGGGCCGCCGATTTGCCCAGGGCCGCCAAATGTCTTGAGCCGGGCCTGCCCCCATAACGGCAATTTTATCGTCTATATAATGTTGTGGGGCGTGGTGGCTCAGTGGTAAGTGATAAGTTCGGCGCCATGTGACCGGAGGGTTGCAGGTTCGAATCCCACTCTAGCCGCTGCGTACGGACCTTGGGCAAGTCCCTCACTCGCAATTGCTCGTGGCGCTTCAGCGTGAAAATTCCGGCAGAGTATACTAATGCTGTAGTCGGGAGCGCCTCTGAGTAGTAGGCCTAGTTGACTTCGAGAGGCGCTATAGAAATATCCGGAAAAAAAATCTATTCGTTTTCGTTTTAGAACAAATTTATCCATGTTCCCTATCAGCAAAATCGAAACAAGACGTGCAGGTCCATTATAGGTCAAAATCAACGACTGTTTATGTCATGTAACGGAGGGAGCTTTCTTCAGCTAGCCAGCCTAGCCGACTTGTTTGTGCTTAACCAAGGACAGTATACGTGTTGTTATTGATTCTTAGACTGGGAGGGACTGAGGGGTGAGGACCAATTTATGTAAGCCTAATGTAAAACCAATTTATGTAAGAAAATGTGGGTGTGGGTCCATATACGGATTTATAACTTATGAAGGATGCACAAGCTTGCGCTTTGACCTACATCTCCACATCCTGATATGACCAAAATGACAAAAAGGCGGAGAGTGAGGGTGATGAAGAAGAGCGTAGCCGTGGCCAAGATATGTAGCGATTGCGGCCTTCGGGTCGGTCAGGGCGGTCAGTCTGTCGGGTGAACTGTTTGGCTGAAAGTCTGCCTGTCTAACTGCCTGTGACTCAGTTCGTCTGGCTCTCGGTTTACATGAGTATCTTTTTCGTACTTTTGTGGTAGCCTACATACTCCTCCCTCTGTCAACATATAGGCCTACGAAGCAAGGTGGAATGGAAGGCAGAATAATAAAATATTGATTGGCATTGTTTAAAAAGTGGGGTACGGTGCAACAGCCCCAAAAGTGGGGGATGGGTACCCCTCGTACCCCACAAATTACCGTAATAATTACGTCTGTCATGTAATTTAAAACTTCTGATTTCGGATATTCGGCCACGACACACTTCTACCGCGCTCGAGGCACACAAACTATGCTGCGGCACAAAGGTTGGAAAGCACTGATTTTAGGATATTAGGCCTATGTAGGCCTAAACGTCTAACGAAGAGTTTCAGAACGATGTTTCACTGCTAGAAACATGTTGGCCTACACAGTATTCTACACTAGATCGTAGGGTACGTGTGTTGAATCAAAACATTTTATTCGTGTAGGCCCTATGTAATAAATAAATGCACATTAAATTAATGCATGCACAAGGTCTCACAAAATAAATCACGATTAAACACAACCGGTTTGAAAACTTTTCCACGGCCTCAACATGGACGCCGCACTTTAGGCTATATAAATTATGTTTAATATTATAACGTGTGTGGGAAATACAAAAACAATTTACAGACTAGTCTACTGTACCTTGACTAGGCCTACATCGGCATCTGTACTTTCTTTCACGATATTCAGAATCACCTCCAGAACATCATTACGATTATCAGTTTCATCGCATTTGGTGCATTCCCCGCTCATAATTCCTATAATAATGGCGTTCTATAGCACAAAACTAGACGTCCTCAGACACCAGAAAGCCAGACCCAGTACAGCAGACTGCGGTGGATGCAGTTACCTCTAACGTTATGCTTCCTATGGAACGCCGCGATCAGTGCAGCTGCCGCTATCCAATTTTATAAAACCCAAGTTCTTACCAGAAAAATCCCAAGATGGTCATAAGAAAACCCAAGTAACAGAAAACTCTAAAACCATACAGCCATTCGTCGTTGAATGGTTGTTTATACCATACTTTTGCTTTCTTACGCGGCTCGACGTCAGTATCGCCAGACTCAGAGTCAGAATCAGACGATGCAATGATAAATTCCGGTTTAAAACTGTTTACATTACGACTTTACGACCATTTGTGCAGATTTAGTCGTTTTCCTTTAATAATTAGGCCTACGTTAAAAAATCCGAAGTTCGGAATCGGAGGTAAAAATACCGTAAAATGTATGGATTACGGAATTTACAGAATCTACGGATGAAAAATAACGTCATGTTATTCACAAGAGTAAGTAAGGTAAAGAAGTAAACTACCAGTAGGCTAGCTGTAGGCCTAGTTGAAAAATACCAAGGAGCGTTCAATCTCGTTTGAAATAATTTGGGCGCCTCTGAACGGTTCACCCTACCAGAGGCGCTTTATAAATGTTTAAATACAATACAATACAATAGACAAATGGACAACGAGTAACTCAACGACAAGTCAATAAGTGATTATTGTTACCATTTCATATTAAATATTATGACTGTAAACTTAAGTAAAAAATCCCCAGATTGCTACAGAAAATCCTCAAATCCCAAGTTGATCCGCCAAATCCCAAGTTGATCCACCAAATCCAAAGATCTAGGGAAAAATCCCAAGGAGTGGCAGCAATGGCCACGAAACCGAAAAACTTCGCATTTAATTTTAAGACATGAAAGATTGGCATGTTTGTTGTCGAAAGATTAAATGTGAAATCCGGTCCAAAGTGTCACAATACAGCAGCCATCTGCTAGGGAGACAGAGTTACATCTATTAATGGAGCAGTCCCTCAAGGCTCGAGCCATGAACATCTGGATGCTAATCAAGAAGTCCATGCTCTCATGATGATGCTCAAGCCAACCCGAGGAAGCAGACACTGACCCAGTTAGCTACACTGGCAAGGGCGTAGGCGGATGATTCAGATCTAAAACATCGGGCTAGCCCGATTAGTACACGAGGACCTTAAATTGCGTGGAGCCTACTGAAACGGGCTGAAGGATTTCACACGACCAATTCATTGAAAATTAGCAGGGGCAGGGTCGAGGCCATATATATACGGTCGCTATATAAAAAAGTGTAGCCTACACTTACATCAAAGATCTTAGACTCCAAGATCTTTGCTTACATTAGGCCTACATGCAGACAGAAAATTAATTCTGTAAGGCAGAAAACTGAAGTCAGCAGCACTTCATACCGGGATTTCCCATCATGTCAATGTATATATAATTTGTGTACACTTCGAAAGTCAGAGGCACTAGCGACTTTGATCTGGTTTCACTCGTTTATAACAAGAGCAAAACAGCAAATCTGTGCTCTTGCCCACGAGAATTAATTATGCTAATGCGATTACTACATTTATCAGATTGAGTTTTATGGACTGGGTGTAGGCATAATAATAGCGTTAAGTAAATTTTAGAGATTAAATACTTCTGTTGCATTAAAACAGAGGAACATCAGATGTTGAACAGTGCGTAATAGGCCTAATGTGGAACCAATTTCCATTGCACAAATGTTGAAATGTCGTCTGCCAAGCACACCTGATTGATTCACAAAGTTATATCATTCATCCTCTGCCATTGAACAATGTGGTTGCCATATAAAGACACGAAGAGATGCTTTTTAGAGGCCATTTATTTCAGAGTTTCAATTTGCAGTTATAATCATCACATGAATTCTGTACAAATATCCAGGTGTCTACAGCACCAAATCAACCATTACATTATGAACAGTACAAGATTGCATATATAATACTGTAATACATACAGACAAGCCAATCACCATTTATTGCAACAAGCCTTAACAATTATTTAAAAATCACAGGTGAATCAAATTAAAGTTTAGCAAATTCTGACTGAAGCTGGCATGCAGTGCAAATTTTCCAGTGCAAGCTTAACATGGTCGTGAGTGGATCATCGTAGAGTCGACTTTCTTGGATAGCTTAAAAAGTCAACATGAGTGCAATGACGACCAAGCGATCAGCATTATGAATTCTTTTATATGCACCGAGAAGTCGCGCTCCTGACTCCAAGATCTCCAGCGCCTTTGAGACGTCCCGAGTCTTCAGAGCTCTGCAAATAAGATAACACTGAACCATACATATGAAGAAGAAGAGCAGTCACTTAAGCTACCCCTGAGGCAGCCATGGATATGAAGTGTTAGTGACTTCATTTTCTTAGCCTCGGCATACGAGGGCAGGTGGCCAGTCCTCTCCCACGCTGTCTCATCTTCCCAGACAGTTTACAGTCACTACACTCATTATAGCTGAGTTATCTAGGTGGAGCAGAAATCTCAAACCAAATTTCTGCCCTAGAGGGATTTGAACCTACGACCTCTTGATTCAAACTCCAGCAAGTATACATTTGATATATCTACAAATACACATTACGTAGCTATGGAATGACTCCCTGGTGTAAAATTGAACTAACAAATATTTGACATAGAAGTTAATTGAGACAAGAATTGACACAACAGCCTACAATTTTAGAATTGTGTACCGTATATGTAGTTATGTTTGACATGTACAGTGCACTTGGTTGTTACATAACTAGTACAGTATGTCCAAATGTTCCTCGGAGTGTACAGTGCATCTAGTTATATATCGTTGCTTGAGGTGAACAGTATATCTAGACCTGTAACATCTCACGTATCCAATTATGTAACATTACATGTGGTCTATGGTATATCTAATTCTGTTGCATTACATAGGCTTTTACCTGTTAACAAGCTGGACACCACAGAAAGCGGCCACATCTGAAATAAACTCATCGTGTCCATCCTTCAGATATTCTCCCATTATCGCTAGATAACGTTGCACTGTTTGAAAAACACAAGCAGTTTTGATAACCGATGAATATCGATCGTATACGAGCTGTTGGAATTTGAAAGAAATAACTAAAGCAGCAGTCATAAAATTTCAAAGAACAAGTAGTTCAGAAGACTACTTAATCGCAATCTTGAGATTTCTATAGCTTCCAACGAGCTATGTGGTGGGAATCAACTTATTCGCAGGTGCTCAGTCAAACAAACTGAGTAGGCAGGTCAAGTCAGGTTCAGTTCCAGTGTTGAGACTGAAGACTGGACAATAGTTTAGTGCCTCCTAAGCACCTCTTGAAACTGCTCCTTGCTAGGTTAACAATTTCATATTTCAGTAAGAGTGATGAGTTCATTTGCAGGCGAACGATGCTTGAATAACAAGAGCATCTCAACCGACAACAGTCTCTTGCGCACATGTAAAACTGAGTCAAGACCACTTTACCTGTCTCGTTGGCAGCATCTATCATTTGGTACGATATCTTTCGATGCCAGTCGTTATTTTCTGGAGTCAGCATGTGGTCGTGATAGGTGTAGAGGTACTCGGCCAACAAGAAACCAACGTCGAAGCCACATGGTCCAACAAACAAGCAATGACCACTGGTCAGCTGACACACAAAAAAGAAACATCTTCAACTTGCCTGATTCAGTTTTTCCTGACCAAATGGACTTTGATTGTGCTTCTCTAATGGATCATGATTCTTGACCATCGATTGATACCTTGTGTATTACGACAGGAGAAAACAGGAGAACTGGGTCACAGCTATTGATGGCCCCCATAGCAGTAAATTCGCATCTGCCATGTCCGGAACAGAGGTTCAGAAAATATGACATTTAAACCAAAACTGATCCAACTCAGAAACAGACATCACCATTATTATTAAATTAAATTAAATTAAACATTCGTTCATTTGATAAATACAGGCTGTCACAGACGCAACTTGTTTACGTTTTCATATAATGCGTAACAAATCACCAGATGACACACCAATCCCTACCCGTGTTCCCATTAATTTTTAAGTTAAAACTTATCCCACCTTGACCTGATCCCCTTTGACGAGAATGGATTGTCCGATAAGTCTTCCATGCAGAAGCGCTTGTTTCCTGTTCTTAGCCACCTCAACCAATGACGCAATCGTTGACTTAACTCCACTATTGGTTTGCAGACGTTTGACAGCATCCTGGTATAGTCCAGCCTCCAAGCTCTCTACGTTGAACTTGAAGAGGTCATTCAAGGAATGAATTGCTGGACTGTCCCTGTTTGATCACACATATAAATAAATAATTGATAAATTGTTATTATTATTATTATTGCTTTTTAATATCAGTATTCCTTCAATAATTAATTGTATCACCAATTGTTAATTGTATCACCAGTTATTAATTGTATAACCACCAGACAATGATTGTGAACTGCACTTTCCCATTATAATAACAGCCCTGCAGAAGTTCTCAGGTAATTCAGACTAGATATTATAATCGTTATCATTTCTGAAACATCATTGTGTATCATCCATCCATTTTCAACAAAACCTTTGCAGCCATAAACAAGACTAAACGTGGAAGTGCCTTTTTCTGCAAAAGTTGTCTACTTTCAGGTTGTCCAACCACCTTTGGGATTCATTTGCTTATAGTTTAACCCTTTAACGACAAGCGTGTATTAAAACGCATGGAAAACAAATCCCTCTCGTCGTTAATGGATTAACGATGATATGACGGAAACTGGATCTAATCTAATGACTTCTATAGCGCCATAATCATAATTGCATATGGCATTAATCAATGGTCATTTCATGTGAAATCAGAGTCGAGAATCATAATGCGCTGAAAACTGCTCTAGAATTGTCAGTTTTACATAGTCTTGTTCGAGGCCTTGAATGTGTTATGTGAAGTTACTGTTGGTGGTACACAGTGCAGCTTTAAAAACTGAAATCAGAACAGTTTTGAAACAATTTCCATCCAATTCATTGGATGAAGAAGACACGCAGTCCCCTAACCTAGCCTGGAAGGCAGCAACGAGTATAAAGCCTTACCAACTTCAGTTTTCTAAGCATCGGCATAAGGAGCGGATGACAGACCTTAATCTTCCCACTCACAGTGTACTGTCAGTGTGCTCATTAAACTGAGTTTTCTAGGAGAAGCCAACATCTCAAACGAATTTAAGCCCTAGCACGAATCATTACAAATTCATACAAGAATTCGAAACCCTACATAATTCTCTAGTTATTTCTCTGTTCATATTATATGTATAAGTAACTTTACTGGAATTCCTGTGCAAGTTCTTTGAAAAGGTCTGGATGGCTGTTGGCATGCGTTGCCTTGTGCATCTGTCCAATGGCATCAGCGATGTTGTGTAGGGTTGACTTGTCGAACTCGCCAGATGTTAACTCTTTCTTAAGCGACTTGAAGGAAGAGAGGTCTTCCAATGCCACTGTTAACACGAAAATCACGGACATGAATACTGCTGTCATTATTATTACTATCGATATCAAATTACATATTTATGAATTCAACTAAAAAAAATGAGTAGCTGGAAATCTTCTATAGTTTGCAAAATGAGATAGGGCAGCTGCTTATGCTAACCCTGAGAGTCAGCAACGGGCATGAAATGTTAGTCACTTAATTCTTTTAGCCTTGGTTCGTGAGGGTAGTAGCCAGTCCTCACCCTCACATCTTTCCACTGACATCGTACTTATTATAGTTGAGTTGGTTAGGGAGCAAGCAAATTGAGCAAATATTTCTGCCCTGGCGGCGTTTTGAATCACTGACCTCTCGGTTGGTAGTCCCGCATGCTAACCACTATATTATAGAAAAGTAGGGTCCTACAAACCTGGTGGTAATCAAATCCATACAAGAGGACCAGCATACAAAAAAGAACAGACACCACAAGTCTTTTCTGGTAAGTTGGGACAGAGTATGCTATTCTTATGTTTGTTTCAGTACTTTTATTATTATCATTATTATTATTATAATTATTATTGCTTCATAAAATTAAACAACTCATAAACAGAGTAAATTAAATGTTTCCTTTCAGTACTGGAAAGTACAAAACAGGCTTGGGCTGAAATGGATCGCCTAAATGCTCCAATCCCAGGCACCTAAAACAGCTGAGGAGTGTTCCACATGAAGGGTGACTGATGGGCACTTGGATTATCAGTCACTGCTTTGATCTTTCATTAGCATATTATATATCATTATTAGTAGTACTGCATGGTAATGTTATGCTTCGATAGTTTCTTAAAGCACTGTGTAAATCATTCACTGTCTCTCTTACATGTGTCTGGGTTCAGATGTCTCTCAGTCCTCTACAAACCAAATTGACCACTGAGAAGGCATATGGTCACACGCTGTGAATGAGTCAATTCTTTGATATTCCGGTGGTGGGCAAGGAATAAATAATCTTCAGAAATTCTGCCACATGAAACGTCATAATTGGATAATGGGTAAGAACTAAAACCCAGTAAATATTCGATTACAATTACAATTACGTAGCTTCTGAATACGCTAGAGAACCAATTAATGAACAAAAGAAATCCTTCAGGATCCGAAAGGATTGTTTTCTCATTTTCTTTAGTATTTCTCAATGTTATCATTGCTATCAGCCTTCAAACATCTTATGGCTTGGACTAATGTTCATCACCTGCATCAGTTGGATGTACTATCATAATTGTAAATGAACGTTTATAAGGCATATCTGATGCTACCAACTGTAGCTCCAGGTATTTCTTTTTGCTGCACCACAGCCGCAATGTGCAATGCTCTCCAAATTAATCAGAATTCTAATCTGTCAAAGTCTTATGCATGAATCTTCCCCAATCAAACTAATAATAATGATGAATATTATTAGGATAACAATTAATTAGCTGGAACACGTAAAATACTTACGGCAATGCTGCTTGTCACTCCAGCAGTACATGACAGGTGTCAAACCAGGAAACAGCTGTTGACGTCGAATGAAACCCTTCGCTTCATTGGCTAAACCCTCTTTAGCATGAACGTCATTTTCTTTGCCTTTGTTCAGCTAATACAGTAAAATAATACAATAAAACTGTATATTGATATTGCTCTCCTTCCAAAGCTCAGCAGTGCGCACACGACCATACAACAGAACATCGATGGCGCTGAGCAATTGTGAGTTAAGGAGTTGCTCATGGTCTCTACACAGTAACCACCGCAGGAGGTTTTAACCGGTACGCTTTGCGTTACAAGCCGAGTTCTCTAACCAATCAGCTGCCACCGAGTTAAATCAGAGCAAAAACCTGTAACTAAAAAACAGTCCAAATGTGTCAAAGCATAATTTTTTTATATATGTATGTCGCCAATGCTGTATTCAAAGAACCAGCAGGGTTGGCCAGATCTAATGGTCAACTGAAAATAATAATATTACAACTGGCCAGATGGTAATAATAACCTTACTAATAATGATGATGATGATGCCAATAAATAATAAAATATATTAAAATTATTATTATTAATAGCAACAATATTGAAGTTGATATAAAAATGTACTGTAATTTAAACAAACTCTAACCTTTTTGACTGCAAAACTCTGGTTTCCGAAAGTCACTTGAAAAATGATATGAGAACAGACTTGACTCAATTTCGTGATCTTAATGTCATCGTGTTTGTGTGTCAAAACATCCTACAAATTATCAGTATTTGTAGTCAAGAGGCATTACTTAACTGAAATTATTGTTGGAAACGAATTAGTCAGAAGGCAACCACATATATATATATAGGAAAATTCTACAAAGCTCACTACAAAATTATATATATTCAATTTATCTTGTGCTGATAAAAAAGGCGCTACATAAAAAATTCAGTTACAGAAATACTCAGATCAGTAAACGAAAAGCTTTTTCATTTTTTTGAGACGATATTTCACTGCTGTTGACGTGTATTCTATATACTGACTCTTAGGGTTCGTTCAAAACACATTTTCTTTCTTTATGTACTCCTTAATATTAATTCATTCATTCATAATAGAGATTTATATAGTCTGACCTTATATAGAGATTTATATAGCCTCACCTTATCTCTCAAACACCATAAGTGATTGAGTCTTTTATTTTTGTTTTTTCATAATCTTGTTTTGTGCTACCAATGTTTTGGTGAATTAAAGATTGATATATAGGCCAACAAATTAAGTTGTAAACCCACTGGTTTACTATGAAAAAGGTTTTTTCGCACAAAAAGTTTTGAAATGGACTGGAGAATATGCAGTAGAAACCCCACGAAATTGCGAAATGGGGAAATATTAAAATTTTTGAATTTATTATTCCGCAGATCGACCGGCAGTTGACGGGTTTGTTTACATAAAAAAAATGGCGGAAAATACGAATGTTCTGCTGGAAAACGCAGTGAAACCTGGGATTAAGATTACTAAGGGATATGAAGCCGATGAATATAGGATCTTTTATCTAGACTATGTGTGTGGCTCACATCCGGGACCTTAGTAACACCGGCTAGTCAAACATGGGTCGGTTATAGCTGGCTTAACTAAATAAAAACACTTATCAATAGCTGCAGGATTTTGGCATCCTGTCTGTTACTTAGTTTCAGACTATTTATTTATTTAGACTGTCCGTAATTTACTTTAATCGCATAATTATGTCCTTATTAATAAATAAATCGCTAAAAGAATCTAGAGCGATTCCGAGAGTGTTTACTTCTGCTCTGAGCCAAGTCACCCCTCTCCAAAAAGCCCGGATGTCACTTTTCTAAAAATAGATGGCCACAGACATCGCCTGCGATGAATCAGAAAAGACGAACTCTCATTGGCTGACGCGTTGCCGCTTCATATCCCTTTTAGTAATCTTAATCCCAGGTGAAACTAATAATTTTGGTTAAATTTGGATGATACTTATTATTCGAACTGTGTATATTGTTTGTTATACGAAAATGAAACTTAATGTAGATGATAGATCTGTAGTGTGTGGTCTGGTCATTGCACCGTGCTTCCTGTATAGACACAGGTAAAATGCTATGCGCGTCGTGCGTCCAAAACAACGGGTAAATTGCCTATGGAGGGTATGTTCGTTAATGCTGTATTACATTTGAATATTATACAAGTAACATGGTTAAAATTGATTCATTAGGACGAAATTTTGGACGCATTTACTCGTTAATATATTACAATTAGTAACTTCTATTGCGCCGGTGTCTAATGCACAAGGCATCAACCGATGGCACACCAAAACCAAGCCGTAATCAGGTCAAAATCCAGAAGGTCAGTCCGTAAGACAGAGAGGCAGCCTATGGTGGGTAACCAATTTGAAAGAGATAAGTTTTAAGTTGAGAACGAAATGACAAAAGCGATTGAGCAGAGCGAACACAAACAGGAAGAGAGTTCCAAAAAGTAGGTCCAGCAACCGAAAAAGCTTGTTCACCAAGAACAGTTCTGGACTTAGGTATAACCAGACAAAGATAATCAGATGACCATGTTGAATAATGATAAGTCTGGGGAGTAAGAACTGATTTTAAGTATTGTGGCTGGCCAGAATTTAAAATTTTATAAACGATGAGCCCCGATTTGAAAATGATTCTCTGCTGAACAGGAAACCAATGCAAGGATTTAAGAACAGGGGTAATATGTTGATATTTTGATGTATTCGTTATAGCTCTAGTTAAAGAGTTCTGCAATCTCTGCAGCTTCAGGATGTTTGCCTTATTGATACCAGTAAGAAGCGAATTACAATAATCTAAGCGACTGGAAACCAATGCATTTGCCAGAAATAACCTTGCAGACATGGGCACATAACGCCTAATTCTGCGTATATCACGAATGAACATATATGATGATTTACATATATTGTTAACATGACCAGTGAGAGACATGGTAGAATTGAAATATAGACACACGGGTGCATAGATGCATTTCACCCATGCCCCAATATGCTGTGTCATGCCTACATCATCATCATCAGGTACGCCCGGTCAACTAGGGACCAGAAACAATTGAAAGGGGTGTTAAAATTCTTTTCTTTCAGTTTTATTTCTGTTTCAGCTTACTTTGAAGCAAATGTAAATAATTTAAGCTTTCTATTACAGGAATTAATTTATATTTTCTACAAAAGAAACACTATGAAATCTTGCATTGTGTGTCGGCAAGAAGGGAAGGATGTGAAAGGACTGCAATCTTTAATCCAAGCATCATACAAAAGAGGAGGTGGACTTTATGGAAAAATGAAGGGTGGTTGTTACCTGCATGAAAATTGTCGAAAAACAATTAAGAAAACAGATGGTTAGTTCATATATGAAGCTCCAACTGTCACTTGTTCAAGAAGAAGTTTGTCGAAACTATTCAGCTTCCAAAGTCATTGTCTAATATGTGGAAAAGGGATTGATTATGAAAAGATGAAACACTGTCCAGATCAAGATCAAGTATCAGCAGTTTCTAAAGTTGAACTCACATATGGGGAGTGTCGTGCAGGAAACTGATGGAAGCTTGTAGTCTGCATGCCGACAATCTAGCTGTGGAGGTTAAAGGAAGAATAATGATGGCTCAAATTGGCCATTTATCATCATAAATGTCTGTAGCTATTCACAAACAAATTAAACATAAAGTGCAGTGAATCCAGTGAGAACTATCAATTTAAACATAACGTGCAGTGGATCCAGTGAGAACTATAAAAATTTAAGTCTGGACAACAAAACCGCTTTCGAAAGACTTTATAATAGACTGCAGGAAGGCTCAAATATGCTCGGAGAAAACTATTTGCATACAAAATAGAACCATTGTGAACATTCCATCAACTCAAGATGTACAACATATTACAATGCACCATTTATCAGGCTGGGTATTTTTAGTCAGACTGCCTGCATTACCAAATTCTGCTGATTGAGGATGTTGTGATTTGCATTAACCATGGTGTAGAAGTGTTAGTGATAGAGGAACCCATAGAGTATGTGTGCCAAATGAGTTGATGTCACAGTTACACTTCACTACGCAGCCATTGCAGTCTGTCTAGCTCAGGAGCAGCAAGGAACAACTACCAGAAGACAAACTTTATTGTGCTGTTAGACTTTGCTGAGAAATTATTCCTTTATGGTTCAAGATTCAAGGGTTGTACTTGGAGAACAGACAAGCAACACTGCACCCAATAGCAGCGTGTTGTTCTGGTGAAGGACTTCACTGTATGTCCTTATGCTTTATTAGCAACTATGTAGGGCATGATACAATGACTGTCTGTCTTTCAAAAGCATTCAGCACATCCTAATCCTATTGCCAGGAGTAAGGCATGCTTCAATGAAGGTGCTGCATACCAGTATAAAAATTAAAATCATGATGTACAACACAAAGAAGACTGGATTACATGGCACTGCATATCGCATGATATCTACAATTTCTGCTGCTTCAACCAATGTTAAAGTACCGGTAAATGAAACATTTGAATCTTTAATGCTGGAAAATCTACAGAACGGATTATACATCGCAGCTGGATATGACCAAGACGGTGTCACGACAATTCGTCTACAGACTATTCGTCTACGACACTTCGTCTACAGACATTTTGTCTACAACTGATCCAGCTTCTAGTTTGAGGTATATTTTCATCGTTAATCCAGCTTTCAGTCTTTTTTACATTTTCATCGCTGAAAGTTGGATCAGCGATGAAAATATACCTCAAACTAGAAGCTGGATAAGTTGTAGACGAAATGTCGTAGACGAAAAGTCTGTAGACGAGTTGTCGCGGAACCAACCAAGACTGGCACTTATGCTGCATTCTATCGAAAATGATGATGCTTTGGCAAATTTCATCAGGTGAAGGTCCTGTAAAGTCATATTCATGGCCAACACGCTGGGATGGATGCTGGATTCCAGTTAACCATCTCCTTTTACCATTGAGGACTTTTGTCAGTAGTACTGGGATTCAGTATAAACTTGACGAGACAATTAACAGCAGACTGGAAACTCTTCAGAGAGAAACATTATTCATAATTGACATTACTTTACCACAGTAAAATATTAGTATGCTAGCATGTATTTCTTTAATTGAGCATTCTGTGCTTACATTTTAGTAAAATTAATTGTATAGCCTAAAATTGTAAATTAAAGCAATTGATTATAAATCAGACAACAGTTTAGTAATGGAGACTGCAATAGATTAATGGATGTTAGTATAAAGTATTCATGTAAAAACAGTTTCAGTGGCTAAAATAGTTCATAAAATTTATGTTTTTATAGAGCATTTGACAGAAAGTTTGTCATTTTTATCAGGTAATGTGAATTTATGTGCTTGAGGTCATACATTGTGAGGGATGTTGCGATCAGCTGGAAAATAATGTTGCAGAACATGGCCAGGGCCTGTTATAGCTGCCTTGAGGTGGAACTCGAGCACATTACTGCCTGGGCTCACAGCTGTAACCTAGGTCTTAATATGAGCAAGTCCAGTGAAATAATATTCACACTCCCTCGAAGAACTATTGGCACGCCCCAACCTCCTATTCTAGATTGTATCGCTAGGGTGCATACTCTTAATATTCTAGGTGTCGAGCTTAATGTGAAATTTGGGTTCTCTAGCCACATCAAACACCAACACAGTCCTACGCTCTTCAGGTTTTGAAGTCGCATGGGCTTTCGGGGAACTTTTATTTGATGTGGTACGTGCCACTACAGTTGAGAGGATGCTTTGACCTTTGTGGTGGGGTTTTGCAAATGGGCAGGTGCGGGCCCTGGAGGGAATAATCCAGAGGTTGTGTGCTATGGGTACTTAACTTCATGGCAAACATGTACAATTGGGGTGCCTAACCCTAACCCTGAATTTTAAAATCCAGCTTCCACTCGCAGATATAGCTCTTTAGTCGCACAAATACCTAGGCTACACTGACCCTAAGCCCTAATCGATCCTCACGACGCTTACCCTGACCCTAATCGACCCTCACGATGCAAAGACACCCATAGGCACCCCGATTGTACATGTTTGCCTAAATAACTACGCTGGCTACCTTCGTAATCGTAATCTTCAAACTACTAAAGCGCCACTCGAAGGCCATGCGCAAGGCACGTGAAATCGCTACGTCAAATCCAATGTTACTCCCCTCTAAAATCCTCCTTATGTCTCAATTGATTCGTAGTAACTTCGCTATATATTTGGTTACATTGATTGTTCGATTGTAATATGTTTACCATTACAGCGCTGTGCGTTTGCTAGAGCTTCTTAACAGAGAATATACTTACTTACTTCATCAGCCTGTCTTTCATTCATTCATTCATTCATTCTGGACATTTATATAGCGCTTCTTCAAGAGACCTACTCAGAGGCGCTCCCAGCCCAGCCACGGCTAAACAGATAGGTCTTGAGTTGTCGTAAGAAAACAGGTGAATTATTTCGGGGGAAGCAGCGTAAGGATATCGGAAGACCATTCCAGGTAGACGGGCCAACAACCGAGAAAGCTCGGCGTTGCCTGACTGCGGAGCGGGTCCGAGGGACCAATAGCTCCCCATTAGTCGCAGAGCGCAAAGCTCTGCGAGAAGTCTTGATCAACAAGCTTCGAAACGGTGCTGATAAGCATCATAATCTAACACGATTTTAACATATTTCCCCAAGTTCGAATTTATTAGGGTTTTCACTGTAGGTTAGGAAGGTGTTTCCGAACAATATTCTACAAAAAAAGGTTTTTCATAGTAAACAGTTGGGTTGATGTTCATTTTCAACGATTTTTGACTGGCCTAATAGCACTCCTTAAAGGCTACTACTCAGAAGTGCTCCCGAACCCAGCGTGCGTGCGGCTGGGTCGGGAGCACAATATTATATTGTAAAATTATTACAAGTTTAAAAATAAATAAACACTGTAACAGACTAGAACTTTGCACGGCTTCCACACGCGCCCTATTTGCTTACACTGACACAATTATTCGTCCTATAGGAGCCGTGAACCAGCGAAAGGCACTCCCACAAAAACTACCAAAACAATTTATAGAAAACTGTACCTTGACGACGGTGGCATTTGGGTTCTCTTTGGCGAGGTTCAAAACCACATTCAGAAGCTCCTTTTCCGTTTCATCTGATTTTGTGCATTTTTCGGCCATAATTCCGACGACTACGGCGTTGAATAACACACTTAAAAATAGACGTCGCATGTGTTAGTCAATCGTTGGGCTACAAGGAAAATAGCACAGGACGGTGAGTAAACTGATGGAGTCAGTCGTCGTATGGAAAACCGCAATACTCAAAATGTTCACCTTTAATTTTTTGAATGAAATATTATTATTACAAAGACTAAAATCCACATTCAGTTTCTACAGAAACTACGAAATCCGGCGGTAAGTAGCCTACTGCAACCAAGAAGCGAACTGCCACGGAGACCGAGCTAATTAGACTACAATCTGGTGTCTATGAACACCTGTCGATCCAGCAGCCAAAGATGATGATGATGATAATTATTTGTTTATTGTTTATAAAGATTGATGTCACAGATGTTTTTGAAGACCTGTGTGGAAGATCGTTCAGAGGACGTTGCATGTATAATTAAGCCAGATGTAAATTAGGCATAGGCCTAAGCATTGATCTATACAGGATATCGCTTTGAACATGAATAGGTGGCCGTAACTAAATGTAATTGTATACGTTTTTCTGTTCCGACCGTACGGCGGCTACGGCCTCTATATCGATCCTGAGCGTCAGAGCGAAGTGAAGGACGCACTTGAGGAAGACGGTGGAAAGGACTGAAGGATGAAGCCGTGTCTGAAGAAAAGGAAGCTGGAGAAGCGCAGAAGTTCTTCCTGTACCTTGCCTTTGTCTTCGTTAGTGCATTATATTGACTATTGCGTAAATAGGCCTATACGTTGTTTTTGGTTGTTAATGTAGGGCCTATAGGCCTAATATGAAGTAGGCTAAACTATTATAGGCTTTTCGAAGTTTCGTACGTTTGTGTTGTCTATAATTATTGCCTATATAAGTTGTAGTCAGGGCCGCATTAAGGCTAGTGCGGGCCCTGCTGTGATTACCCATATATAGCCATCAGCGCGGGTCTCAATTACAACACAGTATAAATAATTGTAATTATTTATACTGTGATTACAATTAAGTAGGCCTACAATAAAAAATTTAATGTAGCCTACTTCCGAAAATGCGGGCCCCTCTGAACTGCGAACCCGGGTAGGCCTACTGCAGTACCCTTAACACCCCCTTAAAAATTCGGGCCTGGTTGTAGTGCGAGACTGTACGAACAGTTTTGAAAAGGGTTTAAAGGTCTCGTGCGTGGAGAAATAGGCTAGTCCGTGAAGTTTGACAATGTTGTGCTGACTGTTAGGCCTATAGATTCTTGATATAGGGCCTACGTGAGTTATTGCCTAGGCCTACCATTATACCAGGCAGTGGCGTAACAACCTAGCCGGGGGCCCTTGGACATTCTAAGCTTGGGGGTCCTTACCCATTAAAAAGTGAAAATAATGAGAAAGCTATTTTAAACTGCAGTTAGGTTTAAAAGAGTATTAAACGTTCTCTTTAGTGATCGATAGTTTAAGCCACATTCACAGTTCAACACAAAACAAGAATACAACAAAAATGTATTGCCTACGTACACAGTAATACATGGGCGGTGATCCCGGGCGGTCGAGTGGGACAAGACCCTCCACCTTTAACAGTGGGGGACGCACCATATATCCCCCCAAATTGCTAAGAAACACCAAAAAGTCAACAGATTTCTTCGCGTGTGAGCGCCAAAAAATTGTTGGACCTCTTTTTGACCAGATCAGTTCTAAAGTGTCCCCTCCCCCACCTGTCAAACAAGATCGCCAGGCGCGGATTTAGAGGGGGCGGAGCCGGCGTACGCCCCCCCTAAACCTAGTTTTGCGTGATCTAATTTCATATATATATATATATATATATATATATATATATTTACGGGATTGGATTGGTAGTATTTACGCCCCCCCTAACCAGAAATCCTGGATCCGCCCCTGATCGCCGCCAGTGCAGTAATACAATGTCTCGAAACAAATTCAGATTCTCAGCGTAACGTTTAAAGTACTTATAGACAATACGACTTTAAAAAGCAAAACAACAAGAACTGCTATTCTAGAAGTTCCTTGCCTTCATTTGAGTCTCAGTTTCTCTGGTTCAAGAGAGGTTTAGCCGTCGATTAAAAATTTAATTAGAAGTCGTTTTTTAAGTAAGCGAATGACTGTATTCTGAACAAGAAAGACTGTACTTCCACGTGAGGCTGAGGAGTACGAAGGCTGCAGCCGTGTGTAGACAGTGTAGTGTGTCTCTCTACAAGGCTTGTAGAGAGACATTGACATAGAGACAGATTGCGACAGAGACAGAGCGAGAGAAAACGAGAGAGACAAAGAGAGCGAGCAAGTGTGTGAGCGAGTGAGAAAGCAAGAGACAGACGAACAATTAGGCAAATATTATTTCAGGCATTTCTTAGCACTGGAGCTGAGAGATATGCGTATACCGTTACTGTATGCAGTTGGGTCGATGAGGGTCAAATACCCCGACCTCGGCGACCCGGTGACCTAGATACAACACGTACATACGTCTGTGGCCCTGTGTATCAATCATCCGTCATAATACAGGCAAGTTCAGGCTGCAGAGCGGCTCAGACCTATGTGGGTCTTGATGTGGCACGTTTGAACACCGTATACGCTAAATATGTCATCAGATTCAGATGGAACAATTAACCAAATTAAAAAAATTCTGTTCGGAGGAAAATTAAAGAATAAGGCACTAAAGCAAAATGCGATACAGGATGCTCAGTAAAAATGTTTGGGGCCCTTTGGACCTCGGGGGCCCCTGGACTTTGTCCACCTTCGTTATGTGGTTGTTACGCCACTGATACCAGGTCCACATAATTATGGTAGGCCTACTAGTTTGTATGTTTGTTTGAGGCAGGGCATTTGTGCATTAGTTAATTCGCAGTTTAGTGTAATTTGGCATCCTGTGTCTGTCGCATCCTTAAGAGATTAATTATTTAACACATTTAATTTAATGTAGCCGTTGTTAACGGTGGATCTGGAACCGGAAACGTGTGATGCGATCACTCGAGTCGGGGGAGAACTTGCGTGGAACTGCGACTTGGAAGGAGGGAATTGAAGCTGTCTTCCGGAATTTGGCCTTACCTGTGGTCGGTAGAGAAAGTCCTGTTCCATCGGTGTTGATGAAGGAGATGACTTGATCTTCTACAGAGACTTGTATTGTTTTGCTGACACGGGAGTTGCTTTGAATTTGTTTCAATTTGGATTGTAGGCTACTATGAACGTCATTAGTCCTATACAAGGAAGAGTGCATGTAAATATTTTTAAATATTTGTTTATCTTATCGTAAATAGGTTTCTTGTAAATAGAAGTGAAAATTCGAACCGGGTTGCGGTGTGAAAAATATTTCTAAGCGAACTCGCAATAAAGACAATTACTTTAAGCTATAATAAGGCCTACATATAGCCTATTCCAGCTCTATGTATGGGCGGCGATCCCGGGGGCGGTCGAGGGGGACAAGACCCCACCTTTAAGAGTGAGGGGGAAACAACATATTTGTTCCCCCCAAATTTTGAAGAAACACCAAAAAAGGTCATAGGGCCTACGCGAAAAACATATTTTGACCTCTTTTTGAGCAGATCAGTTCAAAACTCTTTTTTGAGCAGATCAGTTCAAAAGTGTCCCCATCTGTCAAACAAGATCGCCGCCAGTGGCTGTATGTATAGGCCTACACCTACATAGCCTACTTGCACGGTTTCAAAAGTCCTTTTCCCACAATACAAGTCTTACACTAAACTTTATAGGGCCTATGTTATTATTTATAGCACAGTGAGGGCCCTGTGAGGCTACTGGTGTGAAGGTAGGCTATCCATTCTAGACAGCCAAGTTTATTGTGCTTTAAGAGCAGGTCCGCAGTGTGCGAAATTTGTGCCACTTGTGGCAACTGGCAACCAGTGGTGCCCGTTGTGACCCCAACAAACATGGTAAAGGTTTACGGTAGTCGGTGAAATCGTTCACAAAATAAACATCATGGCCGCCGCAGAATTGCATAGAAATAGTGCTACGACCTACCTACCATAGCCAACTACGTCATGGCCGTAAGTAAGTAAGTAGTAAATAATGGTTCACTAACACAATATTTAGAAACGTAAGTACTGAGTATAAGGCGTTAAAGCATGGTACCGTACGGAAATGTCAAATAGGGGCCTAACACTTCCTGTAACAGAACCGAAGCAAATCACATACCTCCAGGAATTTATGTGTGCGATGCGCCTCTCGAAGCGAGAACCCCTTCTCGAAATTTCTCATTTCCATTTCGGACACGTACACTCTCATTTCAATACTTTAGGACGTTTGTAACTAGGCCTATTATGTTTGTTTGCCATTTCATGTTCGTTTGACACTTTATTTTTAACCTTTGGAAATATTGTGTACATTTTCTAATAAAAGTTAATTTTTTAGCTTCAAATGTCGTGTTAGTGAACTTACTTACTTACTTACTTACTTACTAATGATAGGTAGGTCGTAGCACTCTATTTCTATGCAATTCTGCGGTGGCCATGACGTTTATCTTCTGCATGATTTTACCATCCACCGTAAACCTTTACCGGTGGTAGTGGTAGTTCACCTCATACAACAATTATTAATAGAACATAGACACCAACCGCCCCACAAAATTATGTATGCCACACAGATGAGCATTATGGACCCCTATACCAAAATTAATACTAAACATATAAGCAGTATAAACAACAAATGAATGGGTGCTGGAGGCTGCGGCCGTGGAGCAGAATTTGCTGAGAACAGTAAAAGAAAGGAAAATGATCCATTTTGGACATATTGAGAAGGGAGGGAACATTGTATAGAGAAGGAGATCATACATGCAGGGCACGATTCCAGGGGATCGAAAAAGGGGAAGACCGAGAACGAAGTGGCTGGATGACATAGGCTAAAGGAATGGACTGGGTTGACACTGGAAGAAATGCTAAGGTTGACGGAGGACAGGAAGCGTTGGAGGAACATCCCCAACAGCAATGTAATATGGAAACCATATGGGCTTCATATGGGATGCCATATGTCAGGGATCTCTAGATTCATCTGGTTTGCACCCGACAGCCCATATTGAATGCATATGTGCAAGCCATCTGGGCTTCATATTGTATGCATATGGTATCTATATGGCACCACGTCATCTAAACCATATGTATGCCATATAGATACCAGATCTTTACCAATCTGCATTCTATATAGAATCTATATTGTTTCTATATGTAACTAGCTGATCTATGCCATAAGTTTACCATATAGATACAAGATCCTTACCAATCTGCATTCTATATAGAATCCATATTGTTTCTACATGTAACTAGCTGATCTACAAAGTATGTATGCCATATGCGATCCAATATGGCAGGGATCCCTAGATTCATCTGGTTTGCACCCGACAGCCCATATTGAATGCATATGTCCAAGCCATCTGTCCTTCAAATGGTATCCATACGTCATACATATGGCACAAGATGATCTATGCCATATGTTTACCACATAGATACAAGATCCTTTGCCAATCTGCATTCTATATAGAATCCATATTGTTTCTATATGTAGCTAGCTGGTCTATGCCATATGTATACAATATAGATACCAGATCCTTTACCAATCCGCATACTATATAGAATCTATATTGTGTCTATATGTAACTAGCTGATCTACAACGTATGTATGCCATATGCGATCCAATATGGCAGGGATCCCTAGATTCATCTGGTTTGCACCCGACAGCCCATATTGAATGCATATGTCCAAGCCATCTGGGCTTCAAATGGTATCCATATGTCATGCATATGGCACCAGGTGATCTATGCCATATGTTTACCATATAGATACCAGATCCTTTACCAATGTGCATACTATATAGAATCTATATTGTTTCTATATGCAACTAGCTGATCTATGCCATATGTATTCAATATAGATACCAGATCCTTTACCAATCTGCATACTATATAGAATGTATATTGTTTCTATATGTAACTAGCTGATCTATGCCATATGTATACAATATAGATACCAGATCCTTTACCAATCTGCATACTATATAGAATCTATATCGTTTCTATATGTAACTAGCTGATCTATGCCATATGTATTCAATATAGATACCAGATCCTTTACCAATCTGCATACTATATAGAATCTATAAAGTTTCTATATGTAACTAGGTGGTTTACACCATATGTTTGCTATATAGATACCAGATGATGTACCAATCTGCATGCCATATGCAATATATATAGTTCCTATATATAACTAGCTTATCTACACCACATGTATACTATACAGATACCAAATGGTTTAGCAATCTGCATGCTAAACAGTAAACCATCTGTGGTCTATATAGCATCCATATGCATGCATCTTCTGTAAGTAATCAGGACATCTACAACATATGCACAACATATAAAACACATGTAGTCTGCTTATGTAGTTTCCATTTTGAATAAACTTTATTTCACCACATATGAGCAACACAAAATAACACCCTCTATACAAAGGAGAAATAACAGAAAAAATATACACATCAGTGATAAAAAATAAGCAGCTCAACTACCTGATAAGCAAATGCCTTTCATAAACATTTATCCTTAAGTCACCAATGTTAACATTTTTCAATATATCATAGATTTCACAAAGTATCTTTTTGTTGTTGTACAAATAATGCTTGTAGTTCATTTAGTAGTTTTAGTACTGTAGATTAACGGTTCCACAACATATGGTTCACGACAAATGGTTCATGGACAAATGGTTCACAATCTTCCAGCTTCTAGGTTGTGTTTTGTTTACATTGGACTACGAAAAAGCATTTGAGCTCTATTTTCATCAAACTAGAGGCTGGATGAGCGATGAAAATATAGCTCAAACTAGAAGCTGGATCAGCGATGATGAAAATATAGCTCAAACTAGAAGCTGGAAGATCGATGAAAATAGAGTTCAAACTAGAAGCCTGATTCTCGATGAAAATATAGCTCAAACTAGAGGCTGGATGATCGTGAACCATTTGTCTGGAACCATTTCTCATGACACCATTAACTTGGACAATACTGCCTAACATCAAAGTCAGCCTGAAGCAGTAAACAACCAACATATATGAAAGCACCCATCAATCATTGTGTTATTTACTTTCAAAAACCTTCAAAATATTCTGTTCCATGCATTTGTCAACCTTGCATACTTACTGATGGTAAATGAAATACATTCACATGTAAATACAAGTAGTGGCTCACAATGTGTTTTGAATAAATGCAACAGAACAATTTCATCCATGTGTCGTTTAAAAAGCTATTATTATCAGACTTGTAAAATTTTCAAATTATTTCACTTAGGCTCAGTTTAAACCACTGGCGTAAACTTGTCCAAAATATTGAGGGCATTTCGTTATTCATTCTACACTTTTTGCATTAAATGTACAGTCCATCTCAATTATTTGGGGGCACGTGCCCCGGCTGCCCTCCCAGAGTCTACGCCTATGGTTTAAACTGTCTCCAGCAGTCAAAATGACATTTGCACATTAATTGTCACAGTATAATTGCTAAGTATTTTGCTTTTCAACACATGGCAAACTCAAACCCTAATGGCAAACGCATACACAAATATTTATGGGCACCAACTATCCTGAGCACCACAGATTTTGTTATACCGAACTTCATATCCATATAGGATACTCTAATTCACAAGTAACAATTATTTTCTACATAGAAGTCATTCTATCTATCAGATTAACAGTGTAATCCACAAAAACAACAAATAGGATAGGGATAACACCCCTCCTTGTCTGACACTGCAAACTAATTTGAATATTCTAGAAAATACACAATTCCATCCTACAGCTGCAACCATCTACTAAACCAGTGTATCAAACTTATCAAAAATCTGTGTGGAATATTCTTCATCATTACTTTCAAACACAAACATTTTCATTTACTCAACAGTAGACCTCAAGTTCTGTATAAATTGCTCTATCGCAACCAGTTTTCTTCATGAATCCAGACTGAAGGCCAGAAGAACACAGATAACAGCTATACAGCTCAAAAAGACACACCTCAAACTTCGCAATATTTCCACTAAGTGTTATATCACAGTAGCTGCTACAAGACAGACCACATCTTTAGTTTTCACAGGAGGAATTATTACGCCTCAACCAAAATCATTGGTACATATCCATAATGCACTCTGCTGCAAATAGTAATGTTAGCAAAGACCTAACTGTATTGGGTGAGTACAGAACAGTTGTTCAGGTTCTATGGCATGCCATCAAAACCTGCAGCTTTACCGCATTTCAGTTCACATAAACATCTGATAAGGTTGAGATCCATAGCTCTGATGTCTTCTTGACCAGCCTAATATTTTATAAATTTATATACTCAAGTATGCACCTCACAAATTCATCACTCAATTTCTTAATTGTAAAATATAAAAATTGAGGTTATAAGAACACAATATGCAGAGAAGTATTACACCCCTTAATGCACACTATGCCCACAAATTAAAATACCAAAGCAATAAAATAAGTAACCAAGACATTCCAATTAATGATCACCAACTTAACAGTGCCCATCGAATTGTTGATTGGTTAATATCATATTAATACAGTTTTACAGCTATCAAAAACATAAGTTGATGAAGAGGTCATTAACGTCAACCAAAAAGAAGTCCGACTAACCGCCTCGTGACAAGAAATGACACAGACAAGAAAAGAACACATGTTCACTCAAGATTGAATGCAATCCTGTGTCCAACATAAGAGTTTATTCTGGGGCATGTTCCTCAGAGTTACAGTGATATCCTAGCTGCAATCGATCATGCTGTCGTCAGACTAGGTTGATTTCTCTTTCTCTGTCATCAGAGTTTGTAAAGACTGCAGCACATTTAAGTCAGACTTCATTGTCCGTTACTGGCAAACTTCGTGTTTTACGGCTCCTACAATGCAACAAAAAGTTAACACAAAATTAAAAACCAGATGCTTCACCCCAAAAAAGAAGTTAATTATTGACAATGATTGAGCACAGAGCACTTTTTCAGAAGAGTTGTAAGAATAATGTCAAGGAAACAGCTTTCATAGGTGAAGAAAAAATGAGTTCATTAAGAAATGAATACACAGCAGAGTATGAATTTAACTTTTTCTGATGTTTATTAATTAATTCAATTACATTACACACGTATAATTATATAAGTATGTATCAGACATAACTAAATATATATATACATATAACTGTAATTAGTAACTTCTACTGTGTCGGTGTCTTAAGCACAAAGCATCAACCGATGGCACATCAAACCAAGCCTAATATTATCAGGTCAATATCCAGAAGATCAGTCCATAAGACAGAGATACAGCCTATGATGGATAAGCAATTTGAAAGAGGTAAGTTTTAAGTTGAGAACGAAATGACACAAGGGGCTGGCTGGACAGAGTAAAAAGACACAGGGGCAGAATTATAAAAAATAGGTCCAGCAACCAAAAAACTCATTCACCAAAAACAGTTCTTCATTTTGGTATGACCCCACAAAGATAATGACCTCGCTGAATAATGACAAGTCTGGAGAATAAGAACTGGTTTTAAGTATTGTTGCTGGCCAGAATTTGTAAACCATGAGACCCAATTTGAAAATAATTCTTTGCTGAACAGGAAGCCAATGCAAAGATTTCAGCACATGGGTTATATGTTCAAATTTGGATGTATTAGTTATGACTCTAGCCAGAGTTCTTAAATCTCAGCAGCTTAGGCATGTTTCACCCATTGATACTAGTAAGAAGAGAGCTACAGTAATCTAGGCAACTGGCAACCAGAGATATCCTTGCAGACGAATGTCACGAATGAACGTATATGACGACTTACAAATACTGTTTACACGACCAGTGAGAGACATGGTAGAAATGAAAACAATGCCTAAGTTACAAGAAGCGTCTGCCAGCTTAACAAATTGAGTCACCCAGTTTCAATGACTAAAGCTGATCATATTTTTAAAGCTGCTATGGAGTGCCCTGTAACAGAAGTTCATTGTTTGATCAGTTAGAGTTTAGAGGCCACCACCCAAGACTTTAAGTTGCAAGACTTTAAGGACCATGACAGACTGTCAAATGAAAATGTAGATTTTAGTATCACCGGCATAGAAATGATAGCCCAGCGAATGATTTTCCAGCACTGTGCCAAGTGGTATGAAATGTAAACAAAAGAGGACCAAGCACAAAACCCTGTGGCACACCACATGCCAACAAAGTCCTAGATGAATAATTACCATTTAAATACACTGAGTGCATGGACTAAGGTAAGTAATAAACCAATTTAGTGCAGGACCAGATATCCCAAAGCAGTGCTTGAGACGATGAAGATGTAGCAAATGTAACAGACAAGTCATGTAGAACAAGTGCTGTTACCTTACCCCGTCCACTGAACATACGATGTCATTATGAACAGTAAGAAGTGCAGATTCCGTTGAGTGAAACTTAGGATATGCAGTCTGAAAACGGGAGATGAGTTTGATGATAGATGAGTTTGCATGCATTCAAGGATTTTAAATGTAAAATTCAAGGTTGAGATTGGCCTGTAATTTGAGAGGCAAGAGAAGGTTTCTTAAGCAGAGGATGAACTATGGCTGAGCAAATGCAGATGGAAGGCATCCCTCGTGCAAATTGATAATCAGTGTAATATATGTTACAGGACATATATTACAGACCCAGGACATCAGAGCACTCTTTAGAAACCAAGTAGGAATGGTGTCAAGACCGGTTTTGTTAGGCAGTTGGCAGAAAGTAGTCCATGATAGGAGGTGTAGAATTTGGATGGAAGAATTTGTCAATGAAAAGAAACTGACCATTTTGTCTGAAAACAGGTCAAAAATTTACATATTCCTATACATATATATTACATGTATTATAAAACCTTATACATGTTTATGCATTTAACTGTTATATATATATATATATAATATGGATACATGTTTACACATACATATGTCAAAAAATTAAATCCACATGATTATTTTACCCATATAAGAAGAGCAGTCCTTTAAGCTAGCCCTGAGGCAACCATAGCTATGAACTGTTGGCAACTTCATTTTTTTAGCCTCAACCAATCCTCTCCCTCACCATCTCATTTTCCCACTGACCATGTGTGATCAGTGTTCTCATTATAGCCGAGTTGGCTAGGGGCACAGGTTGAACAGAAATCATGAACTAAATGTCTGCCCTGACGGGGATTTGAAACCTCAACCTCTCGATTGGCAGTCTAGGACGCTAATCACTACACTATTGAGCACACTATATATAAATATGTGTGTATATATATGCCAGTTTTTATGTGTATAAGTGTGTCAGCATTTGAATGAAAATCCATCATAAGATCCTTAGAATAGCATGAATGCAGAACATCTGGAATGAGGAATTATACAGAAAAATCAGTCTGACCTAAAATCTCAAGCAAAGAGTTTTTTGGATAAAGCTCAGGCTGTTTGGACATATCTGCAGAATGAAGGGGGCAGAAAAATTAAAACTTTGGTTTATGGAATAATGGAACGCAGAAACTCAAGAGGAAGACCTAACAGAGAATGGACAGATGACATTGAAGAATGGTGTGGAGCAAGTCTCCATGAGCTGGGCCACTTGGCACTGGACAGGAGTGGAGAGATATCGTCAGGAGGGCATCAGACACCTATGGGCGCTGAGCCCACGGTTATTGATGATGATGATACGTATATAATTGTATATGCATACACAAATAAAAATTAATGTATATATATACATAATAAATACATACATATCAACATCTATTTCTGACATAAGAATTTTAAAAAATCCACCAACATTTAGTATTTTAACAAAGCAGAAACATAAAAAATTATATACACATAGATAAGCAGAAATATGTAGTTATTCACCCAAGTCACAGAAAAATGTCATCAGGTTTAATACTATTGCAGCCTACAGACTTCTGAAACAGTTGGGGAATTTTCTGTATTTAATTTAATAAATCCTGTACTTGAAACTTTCAAATATTAAAAGTCCAACATAGTTTGAAGAGGCAGTCAATACCATCAATAACTGTTGGCCAGTCTTGATCAGTTCAGTCCTTGCAGTACTTGTTCTCAAAACTTTATATGAAAAAAGTTTTTTTAAATGCAAACATACAGCATATGAACTTACAGGATTTTAAGGATACTCAGATAGGTTACCAGTCAGCTTTCAGTCATTAGCTCATATGGTTTGGACATTTTTGCATTTCTCCTGTGGTGACCAGAATTAGATGGATAATTGTTAAAATTGAGCCAACAATATTCAAAACTTTACTGCTAAGCATAAGTTTTGTCAAAAAACTGCACGGTGACTTCAAATGGTGAAAGTGATTGTTTCTTCTGCTAAAAAGCAGCAACGCTTTTCTCGAGAAAACTATATGAGCCAGTGTTTAGCGCATTGATTGTGCCTGCATGTAACACACCTGTTGAACACGTTTTTAGTTATAGATCAAATATGAGTGACAAGAAGCCAAGAAGCCACATCGTCAATATTTCTGTAGAGCAATTCTAAATAAGTGCATGTGACTTACGACATTGAAGATTTAGCCTCAGTTGTTAAATAATAAACATCTGCTTGCCTCGTGAGATGGTTACTGTGTTGGGACCTTCAGCAAGACCTTCGACCACAATTAGATATTAGATATGGCACTTAGTAAATGCATAATAATAATAATAATAATAATAATAATAATAATAATAATAATAATAATAATTGCTCAATAGTAGCTATACTCTGTCACAACCATGTGTGTATTATATATTTGCAGTGCCTGTGAAAGTTGTGGGAAAATAGAAGCCATTTTGTTAGAGCGCTTGCCAAGCAACCCGAAGAGTATGCGTCCACGGCTACAGAGATGGTGACTGTGTATGGGCCTTCAGCAAGTCCTTCAATCACATTGCTCAGTGCCATCGACTGATGCTTGATCACTAGATACGGCACTTAATAAATGGATAGCAATAATAATAATAATAATAATTCCTGAATATGAGCTATGCTCCATATTCTGAAACAGCCTCGTGTGTGTAGTTTAACCATGTTGTTTCTTAGCATTACCTTTATCCTTGGTCCAGGACTGGGAAAACCAAAAACACTGCAGCAGTTAACAACCATGGGCCCATGTCAGTTGCCAAACATGGCACATTGCAGGCCAATTCAGCACCCAGCTGTCTTCTGCATTGTCTTCATATATACCTGCCATGCTACCATACATTTTTAATCAAAGAAATTTTACTCTAGTAATGTGATCCCACATAAAAGATAATAAAAACCTATTAAGATAAAAATTTCATTCATACACATATTTACATGGAAACAATATACATCGAAATAAATATACATTAAAACAACTACACATACATACATACATACATACATACATACATACATACATACATATATAAAGACACACAGACATAGTTACATTCAAACGTGCATACATGCACACATACATACAATACAGCTATAATTTGATAATGCTCTCCTTACGAAATTCTGAAGTGCACATTGAAGCCGGGTGACCATTAAAACACCGGAAGGGCCAAGTTTTCAGTTTAGAGTGAAAGACAGTCTCGCTACGAAAATTGCGAGCATGAATAGGTAGAGAATTCTCGATGGAGGGAATGGCAACTGAGAATGAATGCGCCGGGCAAAGACAAGACATGTACGAGGAATAACAGGCTTTCCAGCAGATGCTGATCGAAAAAAGGATCGACCTTAAACAGAGTTGCTTGCAAGGTGTGACCATGAAAGATAAGTAAAATGACAGATGATATGCACATGCTCTGTACATGAGGAGTGCCAAAGGACCGTGCAAGACTAAATAGGATACAGTGATCCACACAGTCAAATAACAGAAGAGGTATTTTGAAAGTTAAAGTTGATACGTACACATATACATGCACATATACATACATGCACATATACATACATACATACATACATACATGGGTAATCACGCAGACTGAGTGCCTGTATATATAAACAATATGGCTGACACTGACTTTGCTTAACAGAGAACCGCTACCTACATGCCACATATCATAAGGCAATTCGCTATAAGTAAGTAAAAAACATTTACTTAATTAAATACGACTCACAAAATGTGATTGAACAACAGCCAAAAAATGGGAAGCTAAGCGGTACAAATGGGTAGCTAAATATCCATGTCATAGGTAACTAGCCCCAGGTGGTCCGATAGAGCAGACTGGCTTAAAATACTATTGTAGCTGAGCAAATTATGGCCATTGTCCAGTAACAATGCGTTTACTCGTATTTAGGCAACGAGCTGACAACCTTATGCGGTGGAACATGATCCAAATTGCTGATATTAAACACCAGACTCTGGTCACATCACATGAAGAAACATTGTTACTTGGAATTAACAAGACACTGGCCACTCTATCACTCTGGCCAAATACGGCCCAATGAGCAAGTGTCAACACCAATTAGGAACAAGACATTGCTCATGTAAGACGTATATAGTTCAATCATGACTATCAGGGACAACGGTGGCCAGGTGTTGTAAGAATTACAGGTATGGTGTATTAGCTATTGGGGCATTTCACCTTTGCCACCAAGTCAAATCATAAATATATCCAAACAAAATCATCAACCAAATAATCTAACACGTTGTACCCATGCAAAACTTCAGCCAGTTGGCAGTTTTGTTTCATAATTACTCTACTCTCTAAACACCCCATACACTGCATTGCACATCTGAAACTACAAACTTGACTGTTAAAAAAGAGTAAATTTCTTACCAATTTGAGTGGATTAAAGCGATAAGTTTTAATGTCCTCTTGAAAGCTCACAATTAGCCTATAAGGAAAAGCAAAAGAAACAAAAGATTATAAACAGAAATTAGAATCATTACAGAAATGCCATTTACTTCTCTACCGTCGTAAGAATTACACCCACCATTAATCAATAATGAAACTAATGAAATGCAACTTATAATGTTTACAAAGGAAAAATTCTCGATTTTTATTTTTTGCTATAAATATTCGCCAACATCATTTTCAGACAACAAATTAGCACTAAAACGCTATCGCACAGGGCTCTTGTGCACTGTATGGGGGTTTCTGTTGGCGAGACTCCAGTATATTCGATGGTCGCCATCTATCACCAGAGTAAATAGGGGCTCGGGCCAATGTGTGCTCACTTCGACGTAACCTAGAGGAAACACTCAATTCCTCAGTCAGTTCTGGTTTTGAATCTGCTCCGTCTTAGTACCAGATGGCCATTGGTGACATTCGTGATCTCCGAGCATGAGATAAGTGTCGCCCCTGGCGGTCTCTCAGGTTTCTTTTGTGCTTCTCACTATTAATTTCCTCGCCTTTCAAAGGGGTTTTCAGTCTGACCAAACTCGGGGATTGACGTTACTTTCCACTTCTGGGATTCGAACCCTCGATGAATGACATGATACCTCACCCTAACTTGAGGAATTCTCAACTATCTCAATTAGGATCTCACGCGAGTATTGCATAAATAAATGCCTCCCTTGCTACTGATTTTAACATGATATAGTCCAAAATTTGATTTGGCCCATGATAAATAAATTCAATTATTTAAAATCAAATTTCACATTGAACTACACAGAAATGAATCATAATCTGTCCACATTCGAGAATCATCTTTCTACTCTAAATGCTCTATATCAACAGAATATCAATGCAGTATATCTTAATTAATCACACGTCACTGTATTTCTCCACTGCCAACATGTGGCCCGCAAACCGATTTTAAATGGCCCACCTCAGCTGATTACAAGCCGCAAATAAAAAGAATTGAATGCACAATTCAAGGCCAAATATCTGACTGAAACATGCTTGAACATTTATTATTAATAATTAATTAAGATTAATAATAATAATAATATTCATTTATTAAATTCAAAAAGAAAAGTATGCAGTAAAATTACATGATATAGTAGTAACAGATGACAACAAGTTTAACCGGAGTCGAATTTAACTGCATGTCAGCCTGCAAGTCGTCCATCTGTCCTACTGCTAATAACAGATGATAATAAGTTTAAAAGGAGTCGAATTTAACTGTATGGCAGCCTGCAGGTCGCCCATCTGTCCTACTGCTCATTTTACATTTGCTCCCTAGGGAGTGTAGGGGTGAAAAGGCTAAATCAACCTTTACGGGGCTAGCGGGTATCGAACCCGCGTCCTTCTAATCTTCGTGCCAACCATCTCCCCACCGAGTGATATTGATATACTATATTGCACTGAACTATATAAAGCATGTCATCATACATGCTGTTATTCATTGATCATTGCATAATTATTGCCATAATAAATTGTAAGGCAGTTAATAATTATCAATAAATTGTAGTCTTTGCTTTTGAGTTTACTGGTGCGGCCCTCGGCTTCAATAATTATTTTTTCGGTGGCCCACGTTGCCAAAAAGGTTGGACAGCACTGCTCTACTGTATCTAACCAATACACGGAACGAAGCTAAAAAAATTTAACTAGGGATTATAAGGGAAATCAGAATATCGGGCCCAACATAATCTGGAGCACTTGGTTTCTAAGGAAATTTCGTTCAGGAGAGAAAATTTATACTGCCTGAACATTTTTACAGAAGAACTCCTGTGTGTTAACGAGGGCTAGCGGCAAGACCGTTCTTACCTCTGAAAATGGCGGATCTCTCACGCGATGCTTTTCGAAGATCACAATTTCGGCAAAAATCTTCAAATGGACCAAACAAATTCCATCTGAAGTTCCAAGACCGAACCTCTCAGTTTACCGTTAAATTCAACTACACAAATTCGATTTACTCTGGAAATTTGCCTCCGAGAAATTTCTTGAAACCAACTTTACCCGCCATCGACCTCTTTATGCCCGCACGGCCATCGTCCACAATAATTAGCGCCGCCTAGTGACAACATTTATATAGCGCATATCTTAGCAGGTCTGATAACCTAGCAAGAAACCTGTAGCAGGCTATTCTGTTACAGTACATTTGGTTATAATAATAATTAATGACACTAGTTTATATTGTAAAACATCAATTGATTCTCTTTTTCCAGCTAGGCCCTATACAGTTACCGTAATACACTAAGCTTCTTCATGGGGGGCCCGATAGCGCATTGGATAACATCTGGCGTAGAGTGCGAGAGGTACAGAAATCGAGTCCCATAGGCGGACATGCTTTGTAGGCTGCAATTTGCGCCGTGTATTGCAGGCTGTCTGTTCTGTTATAGTAGTTAAGATTTATCGCATAACATGTACTGATTTGTAGGCCTAATCATACTGTGTTGTTGTCAGTTTGAAGATATTAAACGAAGATTATTATTATTATTATTATTATTATTATGACATATAGTGTCGTTAAACAGAAGTTTACTCTCGCTTTTTATTAGAGTGAAATCGTAGTTAAAAATCTATTCAAGAAACCTGGTCAAAAGCTTATAGGCAAGGGAAGAGAGGTCAGATTATGGGGGGAGGGGGAGGGGAGCAAGTACAAGCAACTTGACAAATCTAATCTTAGCACTACAGAAATGTCGAGATTGCGATTAGGCCTACTGAATTGCGTTAAAAGAAGTAACAGAATGTACAGAATTTGTAATGTGCCTACTTTCATAATAAAGCTGTCAACCAGCAACGCCGGGAATATAGATGGAAGGCCCTACTTGATAAAACTTTCATGTACACGTAAACCAAAGTGCGGCTAGTGTTGGTTCGATAAAGGATATACTTACTTACTTACTAACGTACTTAGATCAAAAGTAAGTAAGTAAGTCCCGTATGGAAACATTATTGAAAGTGAATACTTAATTTTAAGTAAATAACTTTACTCCTGTAAAACTTTATATTGTCCCTCTGCCCCCAATTGTTTTTGCCCCTTGGATTCGAATCCTGCCTATGTACAACTCGACGCGCTTAATGCAGATCTAATCCCATTCGACTAAAGCACACTATTATTACTTTAGCTACCTAAACCTCTACTGTCTTCTCCCAGTGTCTTGCCAAGGGGCGCATAACCTGCGTCAAGATTGCTAACATGCGTCCTTGCTGATATGTTTATTGCATGTCTGTTTTATTATCCATTGCAAATTTTGTTTTAAAATCGTCGCATTAAGTGTCACATGACCGTTATGGCGGCTGAGCACTAATGGAAGCTCAGTTGGTGTATTCATGCGCGCCACGCTAGGCCAGACCATCCATACCGTTTTAATAAAGTTGTCGATGTTTGTGTATAAATATGTTAGCATCGTTACTAGCATCGTTACATGATGTACCGACAACCCCAATAACCTGCTTGCGACAGTTATTTAGACAATTTCTTGTCTTTATAGTCTGCATGTTTGTACAAAACCGGGACCTACATTTTCGGTACAAACAAACAAAATGGCTGAAAGTAAATAAGTTACTGAAGGCCAGTTTATGCATGCCGTGGTTGGGCTGGTAGCGCTTGTGAGTAGGCACCCTGAGGGGACGCGATATTAAGTTTTCAAAATGAATGAATATAGAGGCGCACATCGTGGTCTTCTAAATAGGAACCTCGTATATAAAATGCTCTTTAATTACGGTTGTAGCAAAATAGGACAAGGACGCATTGGTCAGAGCCGATTGTTATTCCTGTGGCCCCTTGGGTTAATGGTCGAAATGGCGTTGGGATGGCCCGGGTGGTGATAGGCTGGCCGTTGGATTCTTTTCAACTTCAGGCTCTGCATATCCAAGACAATCAGGGTCTGTAGGCTTAGTATTGCCGCATATCGGCATACAATTGACAAATAATGCACTTAGAGCACGGATGTGCTCTGTGAAGCCCTTATAAAAGTTTTCCATCATCACCAAATCTCTCTCTCACACACACACAGAGTCACACACACACATAGTCACACACACACACAGAGTCACACACACACACAGAGTCACACACAGAGTCACACACACACACACACACACACACACACACACACACACACACACACACACACACACACACACACACACACACACACACACACACACACACACACACACACACACACACAGAGTCACACACACAGTCACACACACACACACACAGTCACACACACAGTCACACACACACACACACTATATTAATCAGGCATGGCAGACATATGCATAACAGGCCCAATCAAGACCATATTTTGCCTTATAGATACATATGCTATACAGATTGGTTAACGATCTCTATTCCATGTGGTATCCACATGGAAGTAATATTTGATAAAGACCAGTTTTAGTCCACATAGGTCGGAGAAGGCTAACCGATATCTAATACACATGTAGTGCACTTCGCAAAACATAGGTATACTATGTTTTATTCATATGTCTGTCAGATCCAATCGGGTACCTCTATTCCAGCTGTTTCCATCTGGATTCTATGTGGTTTTGTGTCAATAAGATATATTCCCAATATACAAGTAATCACACCCATATATTGGCTGTAGTAAAAAAATGTCTAACACTTGAAGTTCAAATGTATGTATGACATGTATGCATGTGTGTATACATATGTATGTAGGCATGCATGCATTTTGCATATATGTATGCATGCATATATGTGTGTATGCATGTTTGTATGTATGTGCATATTATGTATGTATATATGTACGTATGTATTTAGGTGTGCCTATATTCATGTATGTATGAATGTTTGTATGTATGCATGCATGTAAGCTTGTGTATGCACATGTATGTAAGCTTGTATACATAGGAACCTCCTATATAAACCGAATTTTAAGAAACCCCAAAAGCCCGAAATTGAGACCATTCCTCCAGGCCCGTCCAAACGGCCTTTGCTAGTTACATCATCGACCCAAGGGACGATAGCAGACATCTGCATTCGCTGAATACCCCCTCAGCTGTAATATGGCCTACATGCTCATTATAAGAAGCTGTGTATTTGGCCTATAATAAGCTGTGTTCAGCTATGTTGCAGCAGTCTTTGTCTATCGAGTGCACCTGCCTAAGTTATTCCTGCGCGCGTGTGCGTGTGTCAGTGTGTAGTCTGATATTGAGACCATGCCCCATGCCCGTCCAACCGTCCTTTGCCATTACATCATCGACCCAAGGGACGATAGCCGTTAGACACACGAAGTAAGTACGTAACGCCGATGAATTAGTTGCATGGTCCCCCTGTCGTGGCTTTTGTGTGGCACTGAGGAATTTCGAAGAATTACATTACATCCCAACTTTTCAATTAAAAATATTTGAGAAATTCTGGACTAGCCACAAAAAGATATTGCGGACCCAGTTGCGTTAGACGCCCGGGTCTAGATCATGTTTATATGCAAGCCATAAAAATGGGACGCAGATTCTATCGATGTTGATTGGAGTATATTCTTATGGAGTGATTTCTTAAGTTCCACTGATTTCACGAATTACATCAGTCCCTCAATCGACTGATGGCCAAAATATGAAAAGTATAAAGTCCGCTGTCAAGCCCTTATAAAATGATGTCTCGTCATCACCATTTGTGAAACACACACACACACACACACACACGCACGCACGCACGCACGCACGCACGCACGCACACGCACGCACGCACGCAAGCACGCACACACACATTAAATCAGGCCTCTGAAGGTCCCCAAGTCCGGATCTAACCAGCTCTAAATTTTAAATCTGAAATAACTATAGATCTGAGTTAGATTATGCCATGTATGGAGCAACCTGCATTTATGCTGGATTTCTAATCTCACATGACATTGGCATTCATATGGCATGTATTATTATGTAACTAGCCTATCTAACACTATGCGTGTCCTTTATAGATACCAGATTGTTTAACAATCTGCATTTCATATAGAATGGAGATCTGTTAAACATGTAGATGTTACATGGTATAAATATGGCTCCTTTATGAAATCACCTGATTTACACCATACCTATGAAACATAGAAACCAGATTCTTTACCGATATGCATTTCATATAGAATGCATATATGTGAATCATCTAGATGACATATGGGATCCATGTGTCTTCTTTATGTAATCACCTGATTTACACCATACCTATGAAACATAGAAACCAGATTCTTTACCGATATGCATTTCATATAGAATGCATATATGTGAATCATCTAGATGACATATGGGATCCATGTGTCTTCTTTATGTAATCACCTGATTTGCACCATACCTATGAAACATAGAAACCAGATTCTTTACCGATATGCATTTCATATAGAATGCATATATGTGAATCATCTAGATGACATATGGGATCCATGTGTCTTCTTTATGTAATCACCTGATTTACACCATACCTATGAAACATAGAAACCAGATTCTTTACCGATATGCATTTCATATAGAATGTATATATGTGAATCATCTAGATGACATATGGGATCCATGTGTCTTCTTTATGTAATCACCTGATTTACACCATACCTATGAAACATAGAAACCAGATTCTTTACCGATATGCATTTCATATAGAATGCATATATGTGAATCATCTAGATGACATATGGGATCCATGTGTCTTCTTTATGTAATCACCTGATTTACGCCATACCTATGAAACATAGAAACCAGATTCTTTACCGATATGCATTTCATATAGAATGCATATATGTGAATCATCTAGATGACATATGGGATCCATGTGTCTTCTTTATGTAATCACCTGATTTACACCATACCTATGAAACATAGAAACCAGATTCTTTACCGATATGCATTTCATATAGAATGCATATATGTGAATCATCTAGATGACATATGGGATCCATGTGTCTTCTTTATGTAATCACCTGATTTACGCCATACCCATGAAACATAGAAACCAGATTCTTTACCAATATGCATTTCATATAGAATGCATATATGTGAATCATCTAGATGACATATGGGTTCCATGTGTCTTCTTTATGTAATCACCTGATTTACGCCATACCTATGAAACATAGAAACCAGATTCTTTACCGATATGCATTTCATATAGAATGCATATATGTGAATCATCTAGATGACATATGGGATCCATGTGTCTTCTTTATGTAATCACCTGATTTACACCATACCTATGAAACATAGAAACTAGATTCTTTACCGATATGCATTTCATATAGAATGCATATATGTGAATCATCTAGATGACATATGGGATCCATGTGTCTTCTTTATGTAGTCACCTGATTTACACCATACCTATGAAACATAGAAACCAGATTCTTTACCGATATGCATTTCATATAGAATGCATATATGTGAATCATCTAGATGACATATGGGATCCATGTGTCTTCTTTATGTAATCACCTGATTTACACCATACCTATGAAACATAGAAACCAGATTCTTTACCGATATGCATTTCATATAGAATGCATATATGTGAATCATCTAGATGACATATGGGATCCATGTGTCTTCTTTGTGTAATCACCTGATTTACACTTTAGGTATACCACACATAGCCCAGGTGGTTTACCAATCTGCATACCTCATGCAATGCATGATATGCAAACCATCTGTCTTCTACATGAAATCCATATGTCACACGTATAGTGTAGATAGGCTAGTCACACACACCTACACACCTACACACACACACACACACACACACACACACACGCTATATTAAACTAGTACGGAAGTTTTCATCATAATCTCATCATAGCTTCAACGTAGCACCTTCCTTTAGCTTCGGTACAGATCACTGATAGTCCTGGGTTCATGTTATCCATGTATCTGCCAGGCATGGCAGACATATGGATAACAGGCATGCTGGCCCAATCAAGACAATATTTTTGCCTTATAGATACATATGCTATACAGATTGGTTAATGATCTCTGCTCGATATGGTACCCACATGGAAGTAATATTTTATAAAGACGTCTTGACCAGTGTCTGTCTGTCTGTCTGTCTGTCTGTCTGTCTGTCTGTCTGTCTGTCTGTCTGTCTGTCTGTCTGTCTGTCTGTCTGTCTGTCTGTACATGCTTTTCCACTGATTTGTCGTATCTCGCCTTGACAATTGCAGTACTCTCTACCTTGGTCTCCTAGCGGCTCGGATTGGTGCTTGGACCGGGTCCAGCGCGCAGTGGCACGCTTTATTGGTTGCATCTCGAGAGTTGGCCATGTCACTGAGTACATGCGGCATGTTTTACATTGGCTTCCTATCCCGCAGCGTATTGCCTATCGGGTCTCTGCCCTAGTGTGGCGCTGCATTGTGGGAGAGGCCCCTATGTATATGCGAGAGCATTTCCGCTCCACCATGAACATCCAGCGCCGTGGTTCCCTGCGCTCTTCTACGCAGGCTGAGCTTATGGTTCCCCGCTCACGGGCCGCCTTCAGGCAGCGCCGCGATTTTTCCATCGCTGGCCCTGTATTCTGGAATGGGCTCTCTGTAGCGCTTCGTTTGGTCCCAAGCATCCATTCCGCCACATTTTACACAAAATATCTCAAGACTGTACTCTTCAGCCGGGGTTGGGTCGGGAGCGCTTCTGAGTAGATAACCTTGAAGAGGCGCTATATAAATTCTCCATATGAATGAATGAACGAATATATATATATATATATATATATATATATATATATATATATAAGTATGTTTGTATGTAGGTACGCACGTAGGCAATATGTATGTGTGTATGTATGTCTGCAAGTGAGTATGTTTGGGGCGAGAGCAATTGGCCTTTATACTATCTATATCTGCCACAGTAATTAAAGAGCGATCAATTAATCTATCGTGAATATAGTCTCCTTTGTCGAAAATGTTCACGCAGTCTACATGTGCGCCTGTATAATTCTGCTGTAAAACAGGGCTGCCTAGAGCAATTAGTTGGATTTGTGTTCTTTTGTCAGCAGCAATAGCGCATAGGCCCAATAGACCTGAAATTCAGAATTATTTCGTGCAATTGTTTGATTTATGTACAACATAGATTTTATGTGGTATTGAAGTGACATAAACAATATGGCTATCCCATATGCATAACATATACAGCCCATTTGGGCAAAATAGATGTATGTTTTCCATATGTTCAACATATAACGTTGCTGTTGGGGATCGTGCATGATGCGGCCGACTCTCGAATCGAGGATGGCTAGGAACGGAACGGAACGGACATAGGCAGAGTTCGTATGTATAGGCTACTTTAATGCATTAAAAAAACAAAATTTTGTATAGGCCCTACTCATCTTATTAGACGCAGCTGTGAAAACTTGTAAGAATGATTACCGCAAAAAACGTCAACCGCCCTAGATCACTTAATTACTTTCATAATTAGGGCAGTCACCAAACATTCGCTTTGTGGCTGTCTGTGCTGAATAATTGCGAACTAATTACGAGGATTAGTTTTATTTACTTTTTGAGATACCAGGGATTGGGTATCTTACCCATGGGCGTTTCAGACCATCCTTCTCTATGCTTGCATTACTTTACCAACTGAACACCGTAATTGCTTGGGTAGTAGGCCTATACATTTATATCATAAGCTTGTATGCATTTATGCAATTATTTCATCATTATACATATCTACAAGATTTATGTTTTTAACTCGATGTTACTATATATTCCACCAAGAGGGAAACTGCCTGGAGCCTTTTAATGACGTCGGGAACGGCTGCGTCTAGTCTATGCAGTTATACGGAATAATTGTGGCATTTGTCATAACACGCCATTATGAAGTTATTGCATTCAGACGAGCCCCCGTCACTCGAGATGCTTGTAGGCGATTTAGACCGCGCACGTAGACACTCTGCCGGTCTGACAACCTATTGGCATAATGAGCCGGGAAGCATGTGGCCTAGTAGGCCTACTTGATTAGTTTGCGTTTAAATTAACCAGAAAATTAGTCAATGATGAAAAATTCGTGCGCTCTGAAGTAGGCTACAAGCACACACACACACACACACACACACACACACACACACACACACACACACACACACACACACACACACACACACACACACACACACACACACACACACACACACACACACACACACACACACACACACACACACACACACACACACACACACACACACACACACACACACACACACACACACACACACACACACACACACACACACACACACACACACACACACACACACACACACACACACACACACACACACACACACACACACACACACACACACACACACACACACACACACACACACACACACACACACACACACACACACACACACACACACACACACACACACATATATATATATATATATGCCTATACACTTACGCACATATACATAATAATATTATGTGCATAACATATATAAGTTTAATGTAAATTATACAAATGAGCTATATATAGGGTGTGGTTTATGGTTGGCATAGGTAGGAACGAAATTATGGGAATGTAATTTCATCGGAAGAGGTCTGAACCGTGCGGTGGGTAGTTCCATTTTTATCCTACAAATTGCATCCCGGCGATATATATCGGGTAACTTGGGGTAATATGGACCCCTTAACATAAATGACTATTTCTGAGCAAAATGAAGCATCCATACAGTCCAATTAAATTGCATCCAAATGCTTTCATTATAATGAAGCAAAAACATAATTGTTTGTGGACAATTAACATCAATTTATTTCAAAATATAGAAGAAATTGAAACTTACAAAAAGGTCCATATTGCCCCATGGTCGGGGTAATATGGACACACTTAAAAGGGGTTATATGGACCAGGTCCATATTACCCCTATCCAATGATCTTAGCATAGTACATAATACTAGTTATAAATTACTGTCAGTTTCCTTAATAATAATATTTGTCATCAAATCAAGTCGTTTATTAGCATATAATTGGCTACATGGCTAGATTATAACACGATGAACAGATTTGAAACTATCAATTATCACTTGATACTGGTAATGTGTAATATCCAAAATGGAAAAGTAGGCTACTAGAAAGCTGCATAAAATTTTATCAAGACTTCTGACTAGACAAGCTATTAATACTGCATAATATATGCACTTTATAAAAACTTATCCTACTAGGGTAAACGGTAAAAAACAAAACAATAACAAGCAGCTAAAAGTCCACAAAAGAGTTCAACGGGTTCAGTGTTTAGGTCTATGTGCAACGTTCACATACAAAACTATGCCTTGCTATTCTCAGCAGTTTTTGCCAACTGTTTAGCTTTCATGGCCTCAAGTTCCTTCTTATATGGAGAACTGGTTAGCACACCCACATGGGCGACTTTGTGTTTGGTTGCCTTCCATTGCTTTTAGCCTGCGGTTTGTGTTTCGTCAATCTTGAGAATGGAAGAGAAAGAAATACCAGCTGTACTGCTCACTGCTGCAGCCAGAGCACCTTCATCAGTACCACAGGTATCTGCAGTCTCACCTGCAGTCTCATTCACGGTCCTCGGACATTCTTCCACTTGAATGTTCTCACCATGTCTGCTGCTTTTGAAATAATTTAATAATAGGCCTACATGCAATATATAATAAGAAGAATAAATAATAATCATAATAATAATACTACAATAATATGGCCTAATACAAATGGATTCAATCACTATTGCATTCAAACACTATATATAGAATTCAATTGAGATAGGCTCTATGGGTTGCATGGACCGTGGTCCATGCAGCCCCTTCAGAGTGGGTCCATACAACCCCAAACAGGGTACACGACTTCAACCACAGCTAAACAACATATTATCGCTCACGTTGCATGAAAATATTTTGCCCTGAAAAGCGCAACATTTCAACGAAAAAAATGATATATTGGTTATATTTACCCGCCGCTTGCAAATAATCGGTATTCTGGATGGCAGATGGCAGCAACAAATAGCAATTGACGAACTTTATATGTGGGATGACTTTTTAAATCATAAATCGGTCAAACAACATCGGTAACAATATCCGGCGCGACCACAGCATCGAGTAGTATTATAAACTAGAACAAACTTAATTAAATGCCAGTGACTACTTCCTTCACTTGGTGACTCACTATGGTCCATATAGCCCCGGGGTCCATATAACCCCAAGTTACCCTATATATATATATATATATATATATATATATATATATATATATATATATATATATACAAATATATATGCAGACCTATAGATTATATATACTAGTTGTTTAAACCCGTTTTTAAAAACGGGGAATCGAGCGATTAAAATGAAAGCAAGTTTTCAGCATGCGCGGCCTAAGTGTATACGCCTAAAGTGGTCCGTTGAGCTCGTTCGTTTCAGCCTGTTCGCCACTTAAGTAACTTAGTTTAAGCCCGTTTTAAGGCGTTAGTTTAAAAGAGCAGCCGTTTAGGGCATATTTAAATTTACGTTCATTTAAGTTTGAAACGAACGTCCGTTGGAATGTCGCCATTGTAAGCAGTGACGTAATTGGTCATGAATATTCATTAGTTGGAAGCGGCCAATGCGAGGAGGGTAACGAAAAGTTCACGTCATGAATGACTTCATGACTTCGTGATATTGCTGTTTGTTTATATTATTAATGCCCTAGAAAAAAAAAAAAAATATATATATATATATATATATATATATATATATATATGAGCGCTGTCACCTGTCGTTTCTCCACTCTATCGACGCTATTTGGCTCAGAGACCATGAACTTCCAAGCCATCTGTCGGCTGTCGACGGGAATCCATTGGTTGGTTCCACGTGTGTGCGTGGGCCCACCAGTGGTGACTCTTCCAGCTTACTGTGCATTGTTTTGCTAACTGATGTAATATTTTCGTTCGTAATGACATTTAACATAATATAGGTTAGCGCAGAGAGCAACGCTTTTGTGAGGTATTTAAAAGGCACTATATTAAGTATAATTGCATACATTGTATTGAATTGTATTGTATCTGAACATTTATAAAGCGCCTCTCATAGTATTCGCTAATCAGAGTCGCTCCCAGTGCGAAAGACCCAGTGAATAGAAAGGGGTTTTAAGACAGCGGAACGAGGCACACAAATGAGTCATAGAAAATATAGGACAATACTATATAAATATAAATAATGCATAATATATATTTTATCTACCGCAATATTGTCCAATATTTTCAAGGGCATAATATCACGGTAGTTATTAATAATTTGTAAGATGAGCATTCATCTGCACAATTAGGGTGTGTCTCACCGCAGTTTGTACCAGAGGAATAAAAATTAGAAAATTGAAATGCGACTAATACCGGAGTTTTCCGATCAAGTCAATCCCTTGTTGGAGCTTAATTTCGTACAGATTGTTCTCCTGTATGTCTGTACTGGAATGAAAATCCCCACTTAACGCAGCACATGTAGAACAATCTATGTATCATCGGCCTAAGCATTATCCAAACAAGTGAATAGTTGCAGACCGTACGTACGTAATGCAAAAGTGATTAACGAAAAGTAATTTTGTGGGCGTGTGTTAGTTTTCGGGTTCTAAAACATACACTAGAATCTCCTTAAAAAGCTACTATGTGACCTACATCAATAACAAAGAGCTTTACATAATGAGGTCCTTCTTAAGCAGGACTAAATTTGGGGTCCAGTTTTATATCGGAATCCTTGTCATAACAAGACGTGCTGTAAAGAGTTCCCGCTGTAGAAACGTGAGCATAAATTCATTTTCTCGGCAATGCATATTTACCCTTGTCTGCGATGACGAGCCATAGTTAGTCGAGATCGGTATTTAGGTATAAATTTCTCTGTGCGAGTGGGTTGGTACGCGCGTAGGCCTGTAGCACTGAGGCTGAATAATCCTATATATCTGTGCTTCGAAGGATGCGATGTTAGATGTGCTTGCTACAAGGATTACGCGGTTTAACAGCTGAGATCAGACGCGCACCTGCAGTTCAGCTTTTGAAGTGAGAAAACGACGATGAAAGTGGATGGTCTACTCATAGGCCTGCGCCTAAGTTTAGGCCTAGCCGTGCTCTTCCTCTCTTACACACCTGGTATGTTCATGCATATACTAGAATTTCATCCGATTAATTAATTGAAAATGAGCAGGCAAGTATAGGTAGGGTACATTAACATTTTGTTCAATCGTTGTTTCATTGTGTTAGGTCGGGAGCGCCTCTGATGAGTCTCTCTCTTGAAGTGGCGCTATATAAAGCTGCAATCGACATTAGCATTTACTCTACAGCTATCTCAGAAGAATATATATGGAGAGCCTTTATCCTAGCAATCGAGAGACGGCCATGTGTATGAAGCGTTAGCGTCGTCGTTTTCTTAGCCTCGGCATATGATTCATCTTCTGAAAGAGCAGGGTTGAGACTTGAGAATATGACGAAAATAAGACAGCATTTCCACATGGGTTTCAGGTATACGGACATGGAGAGGTAAGTTCTCAGTTTACAGCGAAAGGCAGCCAGTTTCTCGATAGCAGAGTGGCTAGCACGAGGACTCGAGGAGGTAGAGAGTTCCAGATGGAGGGACCGGAAACTGTGAATGAACGCCGGCCAAACACAAGACATGTGTACCAGGAATAAGCATGCCCCTGGTGTCCATCTACTTACTTGGGCATTAGGTGGGACCATATCGGCAGTAAACGGGTCCCATGTGGAATTTATTGGTCCTGCATGGGCCCATTTGGCAGTGCCGGCCCTATAGGGGTGTGCAAACCGTGCGGTCGCACAGGGCCCGCAACTTAAGGGTGCCCGAAAATGTCACAGAAAATTAACACGAACAAGACATCTTAACAATAATATTATGGTCTCGATTAAATCGTCTCTTTTGTCAATAAAATAAAAATCAGATACTAAAAGTTTAGTTTGTTTAAAAAATATATTAGCGCTATAATATTTTAACTTTAAATTGTACTTGTTGTACTTGTTAACAATCTACTAAAATAAAATGATTAAACAATTTGACTTGTGTCACGGGGGTCCTGATACAGTACACTCTGCACAGGGCCCGAAATATGAAATATCCTAAGCCGGCCTGCACCGCATGATACGGGAGGTGCATAAGGAAAATGCAGTCTCTTATTTGCGCTCTTCACTTAATAAAATGGACGCCCTAGGTTGTTCTAATCTTTCTTCAATCTAATCTTTGAGAGTAAAAAGCAATTGCTACGAATAATGCACAATGTATCGATCGACCGATGACGCACCAGGGGCCACCACCCAGACTGCTGCGTTCACTGAGCCCCACAAGTATCCTGCCTTGCGCCACTGATGCATGGCTTGACTATGGTAATGCCATTTACGAATGCCGTAATTCTCCTCGGATTAATCAGCTGTTTTCTGGTTTAAATGCTGCGGCTCGGCTCTTGGTTGTATACCTAGGTTTGGACATGTATCCAGTTTTATGTTGGAGGAACTGCATTGGTTACCAATGGAAAAGGCACACAGTTTAACCCGTTATGGACCAAATCTTTATTAAGGAAATTTTTCGTACATTTCCTTAATAAAGATTTGGTCCATAGCAGGTTAATATCCTGATGCCGATGCGTATAATTGCCTTGCAGAGCTGAGTTCCATCTCAGGGAGCTTTGCGCCTCTGTCTGTTCCATCCATGACGGCAGATTTCTTCGCTTTGCTACACAGGTTGACCTGGTCGTTTCTGGCTGTTGTCGGCCCATCTTTCTCGAATGAGTTGACGTGCATTCTGCGTCTTGAGCTTTTTGGCCTTGGCCCTACCTGAAGCCGCTGCGTAGCGACTTTGGAGAAGTTGCTCACCCATAGTTGTCCAGCGCCCGTGAATAGGCTGGTGCCCTGCGCTTGGCCTTAGAGTGGCGCGTTAGAAGTTTGGAGATTACGATTACGTTTACGAAAACCAATGTATTTGATCTTGGTTTTGTGTTGTCAGGTCAGGAGCGCCTATAACGAGTTTCACCTGAAGTGGAGCTATATAAATTTGCGATTGCAAATGCAAAATATCGATGTCAACTCATGGGCCAGCTACAGGTCTAATGGGGGCCCAATGAAAGTGGCCGTCAGGGTATCCACAGGATATGGTCAGTCCCAGGAGGACATAGTCTGCATGAGTTGAATGGCAGATATGGATTAATATAACCTGTTCTGGGCCACGCATACATATATGAATGAGTGACCTTATAACTGCTACTAATTACGATAGTCTTGATGTTTATAGTCCTATTGGACTAGATATAGGCCTGAACGAACATCCGACTCTGTTATCCTGTTTGGAGTCAGCTACCATTTTAGACGTGCATTAT
>OY744612.1:48429211-48434211 GCA_963556255.1 Allolobophora icterica
TCATTTTGGGCCAAGTTGGGGAATTTTTGATAATTTTGAGTCATTTTGGGTCCATTTTAATTAATTGTTGTTTGCCTGAGCCAATCTATACATTTAGATTCACGTTTAAGTGAATTTCAATCAATATGAGTCCGTTGGATTCAATTTGAATCAATTTAAACACGTCTAATTCAATTTCAGTTGATTTATTAGTAATCTTTTATTAGCACGAAGTAAACGCTCATATACTTTACAACAACAATGCATAGAGTGGCGAACTGTAGCACAATAGCACGATATCAGTAGAACAAAAAACTGATGGAATATTATACAGAGTTTTTGAATGTCTGATTTATATATACACTTTATATCTATAGGCTATAGCTATGATCTGAAGAACATAAACTTTACTCAGGTCTAGAACTGGAAACAGATTAGATCTTGGAACAAGAATTGAGAGTAGCATTATCCCAATTTTTATAGTTGTAGTGAGCGAATGATGGATTTTGCAGCAGTGTGTGAAAGTACGGTAATTCAAATGCATGCCTCTATTTCGTAAGTTGAATTTATGAAGGTGCTTTGTGGGCAGTAATTGGTGAAGACAGTGATGGGGTGACTAGATACTCTTTGGGGACTTCAGTTCAATTTCCTCCCAAATTCTCGCCAACGTTAAAATAATGTCACCGCTCAAGAGGCTGCTGCGCCCAGCCCAGCGCAAAAACGACTAAATTTCTTCCACACAAAGTCGTTGATAGAAGGCCTCTCAGGATGGAAGAGAGTAGGTTAGATCGAAGACTACAATGGCTTGGAAAATATTCGTTAGTTTAGTGGAAGGTAATCCTTGAGATTGGATTACTTTTAGTGGGTATAGGCGCTGGCTGCAAACCTTCCAAATGAACGTCACATGGTCACCGAATAAATTACGAATCTTCTCGGGAAAGAACGACCAGTAGTTTAACAAGTTTGACTCTTTCAACATTGTATAGTGCCCGTTAATGGGCCGTTATGTACTATAGACTATAGTCATACGCTAGATTGGTCCACTTTTTGTTGTGGATGAAACGGTGTTCAAACCGGAGAATACGATTAGTCATCAAGTGTGAGACAAATTCAGCTATGACTGATAGTGATCACAATATGTTGTAATGATTCTGTTGTTTATGACAATGATGATAACAATGGTAGTGGCGATGGTGCTGCTATTGATTAGTACAATTAATTAGTAACTTCCCTAGTTTTTTTAACAGTTCCCACCCTTCATATGGCACAATTTAAAACCTAGATATCTTATTATTAACAATTAAATAGGCCTACAACAAATAATAGTTTCCAATGTTTAACGATGCCTTAATTATGGCTGCCAGGGCCGTTGCAGTCGCCCCTCATTTTTTCAGGTTAGAGACTGGCGTGCACTACCAGAGTTCGGGCAGTGATGGAATTGCGCGAACGATTGGATGGAACCAGAGTTTAACGACGTATTATGGCAACAAAGGCCGCTGACGTCGACATAAATTATTTTAAGCAGTTCTGGTCGGTTAGTTGCTGTTTAACGACACTGTGTCATAACAAAGATGATTAGATAAGATAAGATAAGATTAGATAAGATAAGAATATTCGACCAATTACTATCCGCATTTTGGTGTACAACCGTATACATCTTTCAGCTAACCGTATGCATCTTTCGTATACCCCTAAGCCGTAATTTTTCTGGTTAACGGCTGGCTTGAGCAAATTTACGGCTGGTTTTTCGGCTAGCCGTAAAAGCGCGTAAGCTACCTTTTTCGGCTACAAATGCATCCGGCAAAAAAAATTACGGCTTGAAACACATAGTTCGTACAAAAAGTGTATCGACTATAGAGAGTTCTGAGTTCCAGTAAGGCAATTGATTAGACAATAGAACATCTGTAAGACAATACCATGAACAAATGACCATCCAAGGCACACATAAAGTCATAGGCCTACAAAACAGAACACTAAATAGGCTACAAACTAGCAACCCAGCGTGCAAATTTTATAAACACATGTCTGTGCATGTTGTAGCCGAACATTTTCCGGCGGCTAGCCGTGAAATAGCTCTCGGCGGTTTTTCGGCTAAGCCGCAAAATTTCCGGCGGTTTATCGGCTTGCAGAAATTTTTTCGGCTCGGCGGCTAACGGCGGCGGCTTAGGGGTATAATCTTTCGGCTAACCGTATACACATCTTTCCGCTTCCCACGACAGTCCTAATCTAGGTGCCATATAACATCGTATATATATATATATATATATATATATATATATATATATATATATATATATATATATATATATATATATATATATATATATATATATATATATATATATATATATATATACGATGTTATATATATATATATATATATATATATATATATATATATATATATATATGGGTCATTATCCGAAATGTTACAAATTTCGTCTCCGAAAAACAGAAAAAAATTTTTCCCCAAAATTGGTTGCAAGTGTTTTTTTTAGTCATGTACATAGTTAAATTTAACTAATTTGAAAGAAATCCACTATATTTTTAATGACAAGTTAATTTTTTTCAGAAATTATTAAGTCAAAACTCCTCTTTTTTCATTGAAATCCGCCCTTTTTGTGTAATCATATTTAATCGCGGGAACCTGAAATATTCCTCTGGTGCTTATAAAATGGTACTTTCTTAAAAGTAGATGATGCCAGCATTAAGTAGGAATACAATAGGCCTTTCCTTCACACAATATATTAGTCTGGTGTCAAGAAATTAAGACATTTTTCTAAATTATTTAAAAAAAGAAATATAATTTTCAGCTGCAGAAAAAAATCTGTGCAGCATTAGCTATAACTGTATGTTATATGCATTAGAGACAAGTTGAACAACATTTTTAGAGTTGATAGTAAATTCTAATTACTTGCAATTTATTTTTATATCAAATAATTCACAAACAAAACATGTAATTCACTCTGAGCAATGCGTCATTACCATCCGAGACAAGATGCGACTGTCATGAGAAAATAGCGAAAATCTGATGAATTCGGATGGTAATGATGAAAAACAACCGCGAATGGTAATGACAAAATGATTAAATTTAAAACAGCCGTCAAACATTTTCACGTGAATTACTCCATCAGATAAGTAATTTCAATCAGTTCAACAAAAGCGACAAATAAAACAAGTTGTCAATGTTGTAATCTACCTAAACCAGGAAATACAACACTATAGATGGTAATGAAGCAGAAATTTACTTTTCTTGTAATTTGGAACACACAAACTTAAATTAAAAATAAAATATTAGGAATTTCAACACAAATCTGTGTGATTCCATTAATAGTTGACAATATCTCGTTCTTGATGCTTTTCTTTTAGTAAGTAAGCACGTTCTGTAAAAGTTATAGGCTTCCCAAAAATTGGGATGGCTATGATGCTTATTTCTATGGACAAGTTTAAATAGGTCCAAAAAGAAATAAATATTATGAAAATGAGTCTAAATGTTTAATTATTGCATATGCTAGCTACCAATTAATCAAAATAATATACCTTTGTTACAGGTTGTAATGGAATAAATTTGCGTAAAAGCTTAATTTAATGCATTGTACACCGTCTCGGACATTGGATGGTAATGATATTTTGTATACATTTAGTAATTTTTTTCAAAATTTCCAAAATCTAGCAGCTAAAGCAATGATGGGAAATGTTAATCTGCTCATTCTTTGAAGGATAGGCAAAAAAATTTGAAGAAATTATCTAAAAAACCCAAAAAACCAGCATGGGACATCGATTCTGCACTTTTCGGAAAATGACCCATATATATATATATATATATATATATATATATATATATATATATATAATAGCAATGTATGTTTTCCTCATAAGGCTATCGGCTGGTGGAATAACGCGGTCATGGGCCCTCCTCCTTTCCCGAGGCTTGGGACTGGCACTGCCAGAGCACGAGCAGTAGCGGAATGACTCCACATTCTAAGCTATTATATTTTTCAATCGTAGAGACTTAGTATCCAAATTTTAAACGCGATTGAAGAATATAGGCCCCCTATAGCTTGGGAACGGGTGCATATTAAAGTTGTCTAGATGCGCATTTGCATTTCATGTAGCAGTCTCCAGTAGGCCTATGTAACATCTTGTGGCTGTCTGGGCCGTTGACGTCGACCTCATCTTCAATTAATTAGAACTTTGATTAGCCAAATTAAACAGATCCTATACCTGCAGAATAGAGTCGAAGCATACCCCCAGCAGTGGCGGCGATCTTGTTTGACAGGTGGGGGGAGGGACACTTTAGAAATGTTCTGGTCAAAAAAGAGTTTTCGTCTGAACTGGTCAAAGAAGAGGTTAAAAAAAAATTTCGCGCTCATGCGCGATAAAAGTTCATTCTCTAATTTTTTTTATCGCGCGTAGATAAATTTGCTGACTTTTTGCTGTTTTTTCTAAATTTGGTGGGACAAATGTATGGAGTGTCCCCCACTCTAAAATGTGGGGGTCTTGTCCCTCTGGAACCCCGGGATCGCCGCCCATGCCCCGCGGTGCCGTAAAGCTGAGGACAAATCCTAGCTGACGTCGTCAACAACATAATGGAGTCGTGAATAGGTTATAGTAAAGACATTTACACTGAGAAATACTAGGAGCCTACACACAAAGAATATAGGCACAAACGTATCACCCAATACCTTGGCCTTGTTTACCCTAAATGCGTCGCCGGTTTTAACTTCAAGGGCGCTCCAGGCAAAGTACATTTGGCTACCCTCGACTCCATACAATTAAAATAGTTTTGAAGTTTTAAATTAAATTACCAAAACGCTGTAAATCTGAAGCCTTCTTACTTCTCTGTTTCTCAATTGATAAACAGTGTTTAATCTAGTCCCCCTCTTCTGAGGGGGGAAACAAGTGCGACCTTTTAAGGGGAAATTTTTGGGAATTTCATCTTTAAAAAGTTGACGACCTTCTTTTTAGCAATTTATCTCTCACAAGCTTTCATATATCTTATTCTGTTATTTTATTCTTAT
>OY744612.1:48444211-48459211 GCA_963556255.1 Allolobophora icterica
ACCTAAGCGTAACATAGACCAACCATGCACAGAATACTAGACCATAGATCAGTCATGAATGTGACACCAGACCATAGATCAAATATAAACATAATACTGGACAACCACTGACATAGCATTGGGCTCCCTACCAAGCTCCCTATACTAATTGGTCATTTCACCCTGTTTGTTACTGTTCTCAAAACTGTGTTAGGGGCCATCCAAATTTTACGTACGCAATGAGGGGGGTCGGATTTAGGTGATTTTGCGTACGGGTGCGGACGGGGGAGGGAGGGGGGACAAAATGTGTACGTACGCAAAATAAATGTCTAATTATGACGTCCACATTAGCCTATTTATAACTCTGTATTGTCCTATAGTCAGTCGTTCGATGGCATTTTATTACATTATATAAAAGCCATGTGCAGTTATTCTGTGCTGTGAACGAGATACCTATAATTTGTCTATATTGGCCCTCACTCATCCTTCAATCTGGCACTTTATGCAGACAGTCTGCAGCTGGTCTTCCGGGGAGGGGGGTGCGTCAAGTGTACGTACGCAGGGGGGTGTGGAAGAAAGTACGCTTGCGAAAAGGGGAGGGGGTCCAATTTTCCAGGATTTTTGCGTACGTAATATATGGATGGCCCCTTATTCAACCGTGGGTGGGCTGAGAGTGCTCCTGAGTAGGCAATCTTGAAGGGGCGCTATATAAAACTGCTCTAATAATAATAATAATAATAATAATAATAATAATAATAATAATAATAATAATAATAATAATAATAATAATAATAATAATAATAATAATAATAAATAATAATAATAATAATAATAATAACACTAGACCATAGACCAACCATAAGCGTAACACCAAACCCTGGCATAGACCAACCATCAGCGTAACACCAAACCCTGGTATAGACCAACCATCAGCGTAACACCAAACCCTGGCATAGACCAACCATCAGCGTAACACCAAACCCTGGCATAGACCAACCATCAGCGTAACACCAAACCCTGGCATAGACCAACCATCAGCGTAACCCAAGAACATTATCATAAACATAAATTCGTCTTAGCAAGTGTTATTAAGTTTAGTGGTGACTCAATTCGGCTAATCTTACCACAAAGCAGTGATGTATTACATTACAGCAGTTGTGATGGTCTGATCTTAGGACTGCTATGTTTCCTGTTGAGTTCGGATGTACGTGAGTACGTATGTATGTATGTACATATGTTTGTATGTATGTAATATGTATGCATGCATTTGTGTGTATGTATGTATGTGCTTATATGTATGTAAGCATGCATGCGTTAATGCATGTATGCATGTATGCATATAGAAGAAGATATGCATATAATGTATGTTTATGTGTATGCATGTATCTATGTATTTATATATGTATATATACTTGTATATATATGTATACATGTATGGATTCCCGTCCCGACTGGCAGGGGCACATTCCCCTCCCCAAACCCTTCCCTCTGCTTGGCGCTGTGCACCTCGGCGATCGTCCTGCGAGCGCTTGTTCGTCATTCCCCCACATGCATTGATTTTCCCCCAGACGAGGGGGTGGGAATAGATTAAATACAGTTCAACAAGGTCATCTGATTATCTCGCAGGTTATACCTTAATCAAGAACTGTTCTTGGTGAACGAGCCTTTTCGGTTGCTTGACATACTTTTAGGGACTCTCTCCCTGTGTCTGTGCGCTCTGCTCAGTGGCTTGTGTTATTTCGTTCTCGACTTAAAACTTACCTCTTTCAAATTGCTTATCACCCATAGGTTGCCGCTCTGTCGTACGGACTGATCTTCCGGATGTTGACCTGATCACAGCTTGATGCCTTTTTCGTTAGACACACTGACTCAGGCATAATAGATGTTACTAATTACAATTACTATAGGAATAAAGGAGGTCATGGCATAATTTTACACTATGATCGATAAAAACTATAATATTTTTTTAAGTTAAAGATTTTGAACAACAATACTAAGGGCGGCAAAAACCTGGCATAGGAGCGACATTATAGAGGGTGGTAAAACTTAAAAATGAAAACACTGAAAATTAAAATTGAACATAAAATGTAATTTCATACTGCGAGCGATGCGACTATAAATAAATGTAATCGTGTTGATATTAGCTAAACTTTGGAACCAAAATATTAACGTTTAGGGCGGCATAAAAGTTGGCCTTGGGTCGGCAGATTGTTAAATCTATTTCTAATAGATCAGAATACTTATGAAACTTAGTCAGAGTCATTGTAACAGAATCTTTCATAATCATGACCATGAGCCAGTTCAGGGAAACAGCGCAAAAAAACTTTGAGTCCGACGTTAAAACAATTCCACGTGCTTCTTGTGCTCCATTTTTGCACCGACGTTCTCAATATCATCAAGAATAATTAATTTAATAAAAATAATAATAACTTCAGAATGCGCCGTGTCATGTGTTTTGACGTCACGTAAGCTGGTATTAGTCATCAAAAGCTTGAAACCGATTTCCGGTTGCTAGACCTAAAGTGTTAAATTCCTTCCATGCTCGATCTGCTCAGGCGCTCGTGTCTTTTCGTGCCCAACTTAAAACTTAATCTGTCTCGAATTGCTCCTCCATCATCGGCTGTCTCTCTTATCTTAGTGGACTGATCTTCTGGATATTGACGTCAATACAACTTGGCTTTGTATGTATGTATGTATGCATGTATGTATGCATATATGTGTGCGTATGTAGGCAGTGGCCTGGGAAGTGTCTAAAACTTGTGTGAGCCAGCCTCAGCCAAGTGCACACATAAGGTAGATAAAATTAAACATTATATCTGATATAAGAGTATTTATCACTGTATTATTTTTTTTATAGTATTAGTGTTTCCAAAAAGTTGTGGGAGCATGCTGCCTTTCATGCTGCTTTGGGTCACAGAACCAAAACTTGTGAGCATAGGCACCTTTGGCACCATGGCTCCCGGGCCCCTGTATAATGTATGTATGTATGTATGACTGTATGTATTAGTGCTTTGTTTGGCTTAATTAAAACGAAAGAAACAAGATTTTAATATGTGGGTTTAAGAGCCAAAGTGTATACTTCGCGTGGAGTCTCGTTGAGGCTAAGGCAGGCGGTGCCTGTATGGATTATCTCATGTTGCTATCCAATTTTGTCGATCGTTTGACACAAATTTCTTCGAAGCTATTTTTGTCACATTTCTCTGAACTGTCGAGTTAAACCTCCCACGCAGTTGGTTACCTGGCACCATTTATATGACCTATATTTCGCTAGTTCCATTACGTATTACGGACGACAGAGAGGAAACTGATAAGAAATCATTTTGCTATTTCAATAGAAATGACAGCTTTACACGGACATTGCCACTTATAAGCAAGATTGATTTGGTATAGCCACACTTCGAACGCAAATTATGCGTATAGCAGACGTAGACACTAATTAACTATATTAACGAAATGGACTTGTTTTCTCAGTCTGCTTATGTTTCTGACGATCTGTCTGTCTGTCTGTCTGTCTGTCTGTCTGTCTGTCTGTCTGTCTGTCTGTCTGTAAAAGCCGTTTGGCTGTCTGTCTATCTGCTTTCGTGAAGTCTGTTTTCTAACAATTTGTCGGGATATCATTTTGTCTGCCTGTTAGGTCTATACTTCATTTAATGCTCGATTGTGTAGTGGTTAGCGTGCTGGACTGCCTACCGAGGGATCGGGGTTCAAATCCCCGCCAGGGCGCAAATTTGGTTCGAGAATTTTGATCCACCTGCCCCCCCCCCAGCCAACTCAGCTATCGGTGGGAAGATGAGACGGCGAGGGAGAGGTCTGGCCATCAGCCCTCGTATGCCGAGGCTAAGAAAATGAAGTCGCTACTACTTCATAATCATGCCCATGGCAGCCTCAGGGCTAGCTTAGGGGACTGCCCTTCTATTTCTTCTAGGACTACTTTATAGTTCTACCGTCCGCCCTTTTGTCAATTCCTCTGTCTGTCTGCCTGCCTGTGTGTTTTTCTCTCTGTCTGCCTGCCCGTCTGTTTGTCTGTGCTTTTGTTTGACTCAGAGGTTATCTGTTTTTCTACCACCTAATCGGGATGTAAGCTTTAGCAGATCTTTAGAATGATTGAAAAGAGGCGCTATCTAAATTACGAAAATAAACTGAGTCGCTGCTCTTGTTTTTGATGATGACGATGATGATGATGATGATGATGATGATGATGATGATGATGATGATGATGATGATGATGATGATGATGATGATGCTGGTGGTGATGATGATGAAGATGATGATGGGGTTTTCTTTGGCATCCGCAGGTCGTGAGAATGCCATGAGGATGATCAGTCTGTCGTCTGGTATAAGCATCGCCGTTGGTATCATTGCTCTGCTTGCTCTCGGCATGATTATCTTCGTTATCGTCAGGTACGTCGTTTAAATGTCAACGGCATTTTAGTGATTAAGGTCATTTAGATGTCAAGGGCATTTAGTGAATAAGCTGCTCTCATCGCGCAGCTTAAGGGCAACGATGTAGACATTTTGAGTTACGACTATAATTAACTTAAAGCCACCATCAACTGATGTCTTGGATAATATGATAATGTCGCTATAGAAGTCATTTAATCAGATTACATTAGATTAGATTAGATTAGATTATGTAGATTACTGAAGTTTTGCTGTTGTCTGTCTGCAGAAGTTCTCGCAAACGGCGATACTGGGGCCTGGATCCAGTGGATCCGGAGAAAGACTTGGATAAAACGATCGTCTATGTTCAAGAAGAAATCTCGAAGCTGTCAACGGTCCAACAACTGGTTAGTTCCGGGTCTTATTTCGCCGACTTCGTGATTCATTTAGCGCTATTATTCTACTCGGAAATTCGAAAGCCTCGTCAGCGCTACTTATAAACCAAGCGCGAGGCTCAAGCTCAGCGTCAAGTCAGAGGGGTTGTCCAGAGATGCCAATGGAAAAGGAGATCCGGCTGATCCGTGAAAAGATGTTTCCCTACAGGTTTATTCTCTCTCTCTCTCTCTCTCTCTCTCTCTCTCTCTCTCTCTCTCTCTCTCTCTCTCTCTCTCTCTCTCTCTCTCTCTCTCTCTCTCTCTCTCTCTCTCTCTCTCTCTCTCTCCCTCTCTCCCCCCCCCTCTCTCTCTCTCTCTCTCTCTCTCTCTCTCTCTCTCTCTCTCTCTCTCTCTCTCTCTCTCTCTCTCTCTCTCTCTCTCTCTCTCTATATATATATATATATATATATATATATATATATATATATATATATATATATATATCTCTCTCTCTCTCTCTCTCTCTCTCTCTTTCTGTCTGGTCACTGATGCCGGATCATCTGTGAATTGTGAACTGCAGAAAACAATGAGTAAGTTTCAATTATGCCGTCAGCGGGTTACATTTCATCTGGGAAGGGGTGAGCGTTGGAGGAAGGAATTAAGGGATGAGGGAGGAGGGGAGGAGTGGCCACATTTATGTAGCATCGCAACCATGCGTCATTAATGGCGAATAGTAGACCACAAGGTGTCACCAGTACGTGCTGTTCACGTGCCAGAGCAAGTAAATATAATTAGGTATCTGTTTATGATACTGCGACCGCACGAATATTAGGCCTAGAGTCTTGGATTATATTTGCGCCTAGAGATTTCGACTATAACTTGTAAAACAGCCGCAGAGTCTAGACGTGGAGACCCGGACTTATTGCTGATGAAACATTAGCCGAGTCAATTTCACTGTGGTAATCGGTTTACCGGTGTCCGATTCAACGACGCACTCTTAGGGTTAAGTTGCCGGACTCTCAATGCAGTGGTAGGGTTTCAAATCCTGCCAAGAGAAACAAGCCAACTCGAAGCTTCCTACTGCCACCCGCGAACTCAGCGAGTACTAAAACGAGCACACTCACCGTACAGTGTCTGTGGGAAAGCAATGAGGCGAGAGTTCGGGACTGGTGGAAGTGTACCGTAGCTGTCCGATCTCATACATACATACAAACATACCTGCCTCTCTGTCTTAAGGACTGGTCTTTTCGATATTGAACTGATTAGGCTTGCTTTTGGTGTGCCATCGGTTGATGCCTTGTGCATTACACACTGGCGCAATAGAAGTTACTAATTACAATTACAATACATAAATACCATAGTAGCTGCTCCTGTTATCATCATCATCAGTTCCTGACCCCAGCCATTTGGCGGCGATGGGTACGAATAAATGATCTCCATTGTCCTCGGTCATTTGTCAAGTCTATTGCCCCCTTAGTGTTAGTCCAAGTGATGTTATAGTCTATTTCAAATACGTATTATTCCTTTATTACTCCGCCACTGCTCGTACTCTGGCAGTACCAGTCCCAAGCCTGAATAAAGGAGGCCGACGATAATTATCTTTGTTATGACACAGCGTCGTTAAACAGCAACTAACTAACTGCATAATTATTTGTATGCATGTTTATGTATTGGTCTGTATGTATGGTTGTATGTATACATGTATGTATGTATGTATGTATGTATGTATGTATGTATGTATGTATGTATGTATGTATGTATGTATGTATGTATGTATGTACGTATGTATGTCTCTTGTCACGTGTATAAGTACCTCACAAAAGCCCCTATGCTAGATCTATGGCCCAAGTGGTTCTAAAGTTCACTAAGAGCAAAAGTTCGTAATAGGGAAAAGTGCTTTACAACTAGAAAAGCCGCCACCGGTTCGCTCCCACACACGCGTACAGCCAAACAACCGATTCATATCAGCCTAAAAACTGCGAAGTTTCTGCTTCTAAGGGTATGACACAGGATTGGCTCGATTCAATGGTCCAAATTTCCCTCCCGGTTTTCCCCTACCCTTAGTCATACCTTTCAGACGTCCTCTATTTGCAGGTCAGGCGGGGAATGTGCATGCGTTGAGTTCAGCATGGACCTATCTTTTATCGGGACTATTAGGCAATGGGTTAAAAAGCTGCCATTCCTTGGGGAGGAGTGAAACGTCGGCAGTCGTACTGACCCGGAACTGAATGCTCTCGACGCCATTTGTGATAACAGCCTAACTGGGAGTTTGCGGATGGAAATCACATGACTAATTAGAAGGAACCATTTAGCTCGTGACCTAGAAATTTGTTTCACATCCGACCCACCAAGTTGTTAAGTGGAGGCAGTAATTGTGTATCATGTAAGGCTAAATGTGACTGTGTAGTGCAAGTTAACGGGGCAATGTTAATGGTGAAATGCTAATGGTGCAATGTTAATGGGGCAACGTTAATAGTACATTGTCAGTGGTGCAATTTAAATGTATTGTATTGTATTGTATTGTATCTAAACATTTATAAATGGCGCAGTGTTCATGGTGCAATGCTAATGGTGAAATGCTAATGGTACAATGTTAATGGGGAAATGCTAACGATTTGGTTAAATGTTAATAGTGCAATGTTAATAGTACAGTGTTAATGGTGCAATGTTAATGGTGCAATGGTAATGGTGAAATGTTAATGGTGCAATGTTAATGATGCAATGTTATTGGTGCAGTGCAAGTGATGAAGCTTGAAAATTTTCAGCAACCAGAAATGGAAGTGCAGAGTGTTCGACAGCGGGCAATTTGTAAAAGGGAAAATGGATGGGGGGCGGGGGGGGTCAAGCAATGTCGTTGACAGTCAGCTGATTTGATTTCTAGAGGTTAATAAGTTAATCTAACGCCGAGAAATGAAAGAGAAATGTCTACCAGTATGTTTATTGTTGAATGATCATGTGTTGCCAAAGTTTGTTATTTAACCCTATAGCAGTATCTAAGTCCGCGTTGTCTCATATTTGATTACACATTGTTTGAAAACCACTGTCAAATTAGAATAGCCTGCTTTAGACATTTGCGAAACGAAGCCAACGTTTCTGATATAATATTATTTAAGTTGGAAACCGCAATTGTTACACAGGACTAATTGTGAAATTTCGATAAATTTCGTCTAATGTCGTGAAATTCCATGATATTGGTATTTTATATTAAGCGTTGCCACCTAATGACCAAGCATCAATCGATGGCGCTGAGCATGTGTGTTTGAACAACTAGATCAAGGCCTATTCAACAGCTACCGTTTCAGTGAAGGATCGAACCCGTAATCTCCGCGTTACAAGATTGTAACGCTCTAATCGGTGTCAAAAAGGCCCAAAAAATAACCCAACGAATTTTTACGAATTTTTACGAATTTTAAAATAGGCCAAAAGTTCACGCATTTTACCGAATATTAAAACCGAAAGCCACGAATTCTCGAACTGTCATTACAATAAACACTCTTTTCCGTGAATTCGGTTGGACACGCTGAAAGCCGACAGGCCTACTTGCTTCCTTGTTCTTAGTATTTGGCTTTCAAATTCGCGACGCATCCTTTCCCTGTTGTTTCTTCATCAACGAATTTGCTAAACAATAACTTATATAAATGAATGAATGATCATATAAACCAATAAATTTGGTTGAAGCCTGTGAATAAATATTTTATTGTTTGCGTTTTGATTAGTCCTGTAATTGAACTTTATTACCATTGTCATTGATATATTTCGAAGCCGGAAGTCGATGAGTTGTGAGAAGGTTAGAATTAGGGGACCTAGGACCTGTTGTGTACACTTGACCAGTGGCCAAGTCATGAGCCTAAAAAGCAGACGTCATTGTACACTGCCATTGGAAAGTCACTTTATCAGCTATAACCAATTTTCAATGCCTGGACTCAAATTTCGGCATTGATTTCTCAGCACGACTATGACTGGGATATCCAAAGCAAAAACTTGTGTTCTGCACCAACTTGCCATAAACCGAACTGTCCCGTTAAGCTGTCATGTACCGAATTTAATGTATTTTTTATAAACGTAACAGAACATGAGATTATTCCTAACGTTTAAATTAAACCCGGTTGCGGAAAAGTTATAACGTCACAGGAGACTTCTTACAGTACATTACATTTAAATCAACTACTGACACAGGTAACCTTAAATAAGGTTACTTTGTCTCACTATTAAAACTCAGGTCCGTCTCTGTCTGTCTGTCTTTGTCTCTGTCTGTCTCTGTCTGTTTCTGTCTCTCTGTTTCTGTATATATATATGCATGTATAAAATTGTATATAATCTGTCTTTCTGTCCATATCTGTGTCAAAGGTCAAAATCTTAAGCCGTCGTATTCGTTCAACAAACTTTAGTAAGACAATGCAAACGTAACGTCCACTGTGTGCAGTAAACCTGAATATATGTGTACCTATGTGTCTGTGTTGCAGAATAAACTGCATCGTTTGTCAAAGCTCTTCGAGAAGACGGTTCGAGAGGTGATCTTATCCGACCCAGGGGAACGCGAAGAACCCCCACAAAGTGTCGTAATGAACGAGTACCTGCCCCGCTGGTCGTCTGCTCCCACCTGCATCAACCGCCCTCCCAATGACCTTGACATGACAGACGGCCCAGGGTCCGACGACGAAGTCTTCCAGAAGCCAAAGCTCCAGCAAGTCTTCTCTCTCCAGTAGTAGTGGTAGAACCGTCGCAAGAAACTGGTTGTTGCATCAAGAGGGGATGGTTGGGAGGACTGAGGAGAGCCACAGCGGTAGACTACTCCGTGCCAGTCATGTGCGTCGTTACTGTGGGGAGGGCAAAGGGTCTGTGCCCCACTCTAAATTTCTCGCGAGAGGTGCATTTGGCCTCCCACTTTGACCCAAAATATGTAAACTTTTGGTGTGCTTTAGTTTCCCATTAGAAAATCTGTACTGAGGTGCTTCTGGCTTCTCACTTTGACTAGAAATTTGAATAATTTGGTATTCCTTCAGCTTTCAGGCCATCACAATCTGTTAAATGGACCTTCTCAGACTTGTTCGTACTTTGTCAGGCTCTGAGCGGGTCCCCTATTGTTCAGATTCGACTTCGGGCGCCTGCCTCGAAGTTGCAGACCACTGGAAGGTGCTTCTGACCTCCGGTTTTACCTTCCGGGTCAAGTAACTCGTAATACTAAAATATTGGTGTGACTTATTTTGGTTCAAACGTAAGAAATCAGATTTCTGAACAGGCGTTGTTAATCAGTAAATTAACAGAGTCAAAATTGTCAATTAAGAGAGTCAAAATTGTCAATTAAGAGAGTCAAAATTGTCGTCAAAAATTTTCCTGAATAAAATAAGAAAACAATCTGGCTCAGTTGGCCTCTTATCAAAACTCTTGGATCCCCACTGTTCTCCTCAACTCTGAGAACCGTTCCGGTGAAATTGTTCTCCGCCAACTCCGTTTGTCAGACTTTGCTTCCTTATTTTTTATCACTTACGCGGATTTGTACAGCTCATATGTTTACGATACCTCTAACTTAACCGTTTTCTGTACCTAAATGCTTGAGATGATAGGCATGTTATAGAGATTCGTCTATGGCGCTGACATTTTATGCGCAAGCCCTATAAACACGGGCGGCGATCCCGGGGGGGTCGAGGGGGACCCCCCAAATTTTGAAGAACTCCCAAAAAAGGTCATCAACTTTTTCGTGCTCAGAGTATAAAATTTTTTCGCGCGTGAGCGCGACAAATTTTTGGACCTCTTTTTACCAGATCAGTTCAAAACTCTTTTTTGACCATATCACTTCATCACCCCACCTGTCAAACAAGATCGCCGCCACTGGCTATAAAAATAACCGGATAGGTGGTTACTTTCTGTGCTAGTGAACGTTTAACACTTCGTTGAGCATCTTGACTCTGGAGCAATCTTCATCTGGAATTCCGAAAGTTCTCCGTTACTCCACCATTCTTGCTGCTCACTCATCATCATCTGCTTCGAGCTCCTCTATCCATCACTGCTCAGGCTTTCCACTTCAAATTAAAGTCTCGCCTCTTCCTACACTGATTCATCCACCCCTCCGGCTTCCAAACTGTCTCTTGCTAAACGAAACCCGCCTTGGCAGCTCCTCTGCCTCCTCTGTCTGGCCTCTCTGGCAAATGGACTTGGATTCTGACCTAACATCTCTGGACCACCCTCTGACTGTCACGACGCACCGCTCGTGAATAAGCTGGTGCCCTGCGCTTAGCTTTAGAAATTTGGAATTTACGATTACGATTCATTCAACTTATGATGATGACCGATAGCAAGGTCGTATTCACGTGTCACCGATTCGATTGTGCGCTGTTCGATGGTGCCAATCCGAAATTCGGATAAAGGAGTGCAACGTTAATCATCTCTGTTATGATGCAGTGTTGCTAAACAGAAAGTATTTCAGAAGCGCATACCGTGTATAAACTTAGTGTTACAAGTTGCCGTGAGACTAGTTTGCATTAAATGAAAAAATGACCAGAGGGGGAAGTGGACAAAGAAACTGTGTGGACTTTGGTTGACCTTTCTACATTTCACCCAAAGATTTTCAATTTTTTAAAGGCGTGTACATAATTGTGTGTGTTTGTGTGTGTTGTCCTTCCCCTTCCCCAGCGCAAATGTTTCCGGCTCTCTTCCCTGGTATGGAGGTGCCTCTTGGGGGATGCGCCTGTGTACCTGCGGGAGCTCCTATGACGGTCCCTATTCTGTTCGTTCTGCTGTGAAAAATGAAGCAGCGCGCTTGCTTAGTTGTTTGCCCTGTGACGCCGAACTGGCTCCATCGGGAGGCGCGCTGCCTCCCTCGGATTCTTCCCTCGCTGTCCTACGGACTCCTTAAGACTGCTTTTTCCGCTTGGCCTGGGTCGGGAGCGCCTCTGGGCAGAGACCTCGAAGGGAGCTATATAAATTCTTTTTGATTGATTGATTCATTGATTGATTGAAACATCCATTAGACCCAATGCGTAATGTATAGTAATAATTATACAGATCATAATATGTAGAAATAGGCCTATGCTTTTGTGAGACCTGTGAGAGAACCCTGTATTTTGTATTTTGTAACGGAGCAGTAGCTGTTGTTATCGTTGATGACAATAACATTATTGATTTTTATTATTATTATTGGTGAAATAAATGCTGTTATTGTTTGTGTAATTAATATTATTCATGTTATTGTTGCTGTTATTATTACTATTGCTTTTATTCCTGAGGTAATATGACACCTCGAGGTTTAAGATAAGTGCGGAGAATTGTAAAACTGTCTGGGTTGGATAAGATTCATCAAGCTCCGGCAGTAGGTTTTGCGAAAGGCGGCAGATTTATTATTATTATTATTATTATTATTATTATTATTATTATTATTTTTTTTTTTTTTTTTTTTTACCCGAGGTAGTATTAATCCCTCAGGCTGTCAAAACTATGTCCGGAGAAAGATAGATGGTTTTCTGGAACGGCTTACCCGGGTACCCCTCGGCAAGATTATTATTATTATTATTATTATTATTATTATTATTATTATTATTATTATTATTATTATTATTATTATTATTATTATTATTATTATTATTATTATTATTATTATTATTATTATTATTATTATTATTATTATTATTATTATTAACGAAATAACGTGTGTTGATGAACACATACAGTGATCTTCATGATTTGTATATAGACTGACCTAATTTCTATCACACAGCTGTCTGACGTGTACTGGCCTTGTTAGCGCTGCATCGATGTTTAAGCTTTATCCAGTTTCCTAGAAGACAAACTTTATCATTAAATACATAATTCTCATTTGTCTTTTCTATTTAAAACTTTATACCTTTACATGTAAAAACACCATCGATGTATTTTATCAAGCAATTAATAAAGTAATCTACCAAGAAATGTCTCGTGAATTTTATCTTTAAATAGGGGCCTACACCTCAGAAACGCGACAACAGTTCCGTATAAAGACACGCTTGCGATTTTGCAAGTAATTCTTTGTTGAGCATAGTATACTACAGAACAACGAGTTCAGTGCAATAGCAGGCAAAGGATAGGCCTACACTACTAAATACGATATACGCATTGCCATTATATATATATATAACATATATATATACACGCATTGCTATAATATATATAGGCCTATATAATAAATATATAGGCCTCCACATACACACACATATATATATATATATATGTATATATATATATCGATTCTTTAATTGTATTTAGCCCCTCTTCAAGACTATCTATACTTGGAAGTGGTCTCACCCCAGCCTCAGTGCAAGACAACAACGGTTATTAAGAGTTGACTACTACTACTAAGATTAAGACTAAGACTACTACTACCACTACGACTACCACTCTACTACTACTACGCCCGTCTATCACCACCCCGACCACCCCCACGGCCCCGAAGATCATCACTACGCCCACCATGACGAGTATACCACAAACACAACTACCACCTCCACCACGACCACCCATCCACCACCACCACCTCCATCGCCTCGACCACTATAAGTACGACGACCCTCACAGCCATCGCCAACACCACTACCGCCCGGACTACCACGAGAACGACCATCACCACCACGCCACCACGGCCTCCACCTCCACCGTTCCGACCACCGCCGCCACCACCACAGCCATCACCACGCCCAATACCGCCCGACTACCACGAGTATGACCACCAACACCACCATCACCACACCACCACGGTCACCACCACCACCACGACCATCGTCAAAGCCACAACGCCTTTTCTCTGAATCTGAGTAAATAGTAATTAAACGTATAGCCAGGATTTATAGCTTACGAACGCAAAAAAGCAGCTTTTCAAAAAGTAACTTGGTAAATGTAATTGCATTTACGACAATTTTTTATACAGCGTCGTCAGTAGCAAGCTTTACACTGTTAACCGTCACACAAATGCTAAGATTTGCCCGGTTACAGGACAAATAGTTTACGACAAATGGTTTACCAACAAATAGTTAACGGATAAATGGTTCACGACAAATTTTTCGCTACCTTTCACGATCTGTGATGTGTGCCGTAATTTTACTATAGCATGTTTTCATCGCGCAAGCAGTGTTAATAATACGAAATAATTTCCGCTAGAACCCGGGGTTATGAAAATATAGCTCAAACTAGAATCTGGAACAGCGATGAAAACATCAACGGCCATGAAACTACAAGTTGGATGGCCGATGAAACAATAGCTCAAACTATAGAAGCTGGATGACGATGAAAATAGAGCTCAAACTAGAAGTTGGATGGCGGATGAAAATACAGCTCAAACTAGAAGCTGGATTCTCGATGAAAATAGAGCTCAAACTAGAAGCTGGATTATCGATGAATAGGCCTATGAAATTGAAACTAGAAGCTGGATTATCGATGAAAACAGCTCAAACTAAGATCGTGAACTATTTGTCGGTGAACCATTTGTCCGTGAACCATTTGTCGTGACAGCAATTTGCACAGTAGGTGGATTTTAACTGTTTCTTTTAGGCTTTTGGCTCCTGAATATGCGCAGAAAGACTCAAGCACGTGGGTCAGTGACCCTCAAGGTCCGACAACCCGTTTTAGTTTTAGTGGCTGGCACAATATACGTCGGCGGACTTTGATGATCGCAGTATCGCTATAGTATCGTCCGATAGCGGTCTGATAATGTCTCTATAGATGCGCGGTTGCTCGGACATTTGTAAACGAAAAGACAGAGTAAGCTTTATGCGCAATCCTACTCTAAGCCACTGAAGTTAATCTTGTGTCGCAGTAGTAATTTGGTCAAACTTTTTAAATCGAATGGCCAGACGAGCAGCAGAGTTGATGACCGCATGAAGACAGTGATGGGCACTAAACTTTTTTTAAAGTTAAACTAAAACTATTTTCCAACTAAAAAATTAGTTCAACTAAAGTTGGCAACTAATTTTGGAAATTAGTTAACTAAACTAAAAAAAGTAGTTGAACTTTTTCCAACTTTTTTCGACAAACATATTCACAATAACAGAAGTTAAGTGAACTGAAATAATGCAAAGCGTCAATGACAATTTTACCTTCAAACTATGCAATGTGTACTGTTCTAGCATACAGTTACAGGCGTACTGTAAGTAGGGTATTAATTTGAAAACACAGACCGTTAATGCTAAAACCATAAAGTGTTAATCAATAAGTTTCGAAATGAGTTGTTGACAGTGTTCAATGTTCATTGCAGAAAATAGTTGCATATTGCTGATTTTTTAAGTTAAACTTTTTAGTTAGCAAC
>OY744612.1:48464211-48527100 GCA_963556255.1 Allolobophora icterica
TTAGATAGTAACGATTAATAAGTGTATAATAATAGAAAAATTATAATAGTAATAATAATAGGCCTAATAATAGCAATAATAATAGTAATAACAATAAGAGTAATAATAATAATAATAGTAATAGTAATGGTGATAATAGTAGTAGTTGTTCTTTTTCAGGTGGTAGTGGAGTGATAGTACTAATGGTCGTGGTGGTGGTAGTAGTAGTAGTAGTAATGGTAGTAATAATGGTAGTAATTATAGTAATCATCGCTTGTTACTTTGGCGCTCAGTCATTCTTTCGTCTAAATTCAAACATTCGATCGTTCAGTCGCTTATGCATTGTTCAGCTGTTCAGCATTTAGGCCATAGCACCATTTAATCATCCAAGCACACTATCCTACCTACCATAACATGCCTTAAACTGCGTTGCTATACCCTACCCTTCACTATCCTACCTTACCGCGTCTTACCCTAGCTACCATATCTTCCCTTACATTGCTTTGCCATGGTAGTCTACGCTGCGATATCCTACCCACACACCTTAGCCTACAATACTAACGTCGCTATGCTAATTTGCCATGGCCTACCCTACCCTTACCGTTACCTCACTTTACCGACGATCATTGCCTCTTAATACTGTGTTTTCATTGCGACTTCACTTATTGATTGCGATGTTACTCGGAGTAACTTGGACATTAGGCCTATAATAACGGCGTTATAGCAGTCATTAGCTTGGCCATCCATCTGTAGCGGTGTAAGAAGATGTCTGCTTTAATGTCGACAGAGGCCGTGAAGGCAGCCACGTGTCCTGAAACGGCGTGGCGCTGCGGCAACGAGTCGAACCTCCACTGCTACAATGGTGGTGTCTGCTGCCAAAGAATGGCCGCCAGCGCCATGGAGGAGTTCTGCGCGTACGTATTACGATACAGTAGAATACAATACAAGTTACTGTAGTTGATATTGTCCTCTTTTCAAAGTTCAGAAGTACTCACACGACCATACGATATTACATCGATTCAATTCAATTCAGTTCATCGATGGCACAGAGCATTTGTGAGTGCTCTTTGATGGACTTGCTCGAGGTCCATACCCAATGCAATAAAATATATTACTATTGTATTTGATATTGCCCTGCTTCCAAAGTTCGACCATGCGACAGAACATCGATGACACTGAGCAATTGTGAGTGAAGGACTTGCTCGAAGTCCATTAACAGTGACCGCCTGAGTGGAAGGGGTTCGAACCCGCACTCTGCGCATTTTTGATCGACCGCTTTAACCAATCGGCTACCGTGTCTAACTTATCTTCTGTATGGTATAATTGAGGCCTTCGTGTTTTGGTATGTTAATAAATAAATACAGAAACATTTCTTGCTGTCCACAACACTTTTTAACAATTCTACGTATGTTTTTCGTCTACGTATGGAATCACATCAGCACTAAATTAATAAATAATTAATTTAAGTAATTAATACGTGGAGAATGGATTGAATTAATTGACAATGATGTCATACACTAAGATCTGCCCCAGACACTTCCTACCTGGGGAAATTTTTATCGGAACGCTAAGACAATCTTTCAGATTGCTCCGTATTGATTCCCTTTCAGTTGGAAGAGGATTGTAATCGTAATCTCGAAATTTATACAGCGCCCATAAAACGAAGTCGCGGGAACAACCAGCTTATTCACAGGCGCTTAGTCAAATCATAATCATAATCACTATTCTCCCCACATAGGTGGGGAGAATAGTGAGGTGGCTTAGCGGCTTAGCGCTGTATTTCAAGGTAAACGTTACCTGGCGGACAAAAGCACAAAATTTGGCATGCTGATCAGCCAGGGTCTACTAATTAATGTAGCCTAGGAGCCTTCCGAAATTGCGAAACATTTTTACGTAAAACACGAAAATTCAAGATGGCCGACATCTATGGCAAAATGTGAAGTGTGCCAAGTAGCAGTAGTCACAAGAAGACGGGATTATTTGTGAAATTTCTTTGAGGACATTGAACAGAATGATTTGTCGCACAAGTCAACTGCGCTATTGAGAATTATACTAGATGTAACTTGAAGTCGGAAATCCTTTATGGCGGCTGTAGAACCGGAAAATGGGGAAAATGCTACATTTCCGAAAAACACCCATCTTCTCATTCAAGAACTATCTACCCTCTGGTCTTAGGATAGTTAAACTAGTAGCTCTCAACTTCAATGTCTTTGGTTATTCATTCTATGGAAATGAGTTGTATGCAATCTTGATAATAACTGTCTTGCAAACAATGTGTCATTGTTCTGCGGTGCCTGCTACAGTTATACAAAGACTACACAGTTCTATTTAGTACAGCTGCACTGTAGTTCTCAACTTCAATGTCTCAAGTTATTCGTTCTATGGAAATGAGTTGTATGCAGTCTTGATAAGAACTGTCTTGCAAACAACGTGTCATTATTCTGTGGTGCCTGCTACAGTTGCTACACAGTTCTGTTTAGTACAGTTGCACTTGCATAGTGAGGAACAATCCAGATTTGCTTCCCCAAATTTGCAGTTCGAGCAGTCTCCATTGCAGTAGCATTTGAACAATTCCCGGCATGATCCGGAAACCTCTGGAATTGTCATCCAGATTGGTACCCATGAATCGGTTCCAGGTCAAGATCCAAAGGGGTCAGGCAGGCAGACAGTCAGACGGCTAAGGTGGGCTGTGTTTAGAGTTGAAACGTTGAGGGAGGTAAGAGGAAGAGGTGTGATCCTGATTGGTATGTTTCCTTTGGAACTTTCAACCCGGTCCTCAAGAGTGACAATTTCAAGGTGGGCCTATCTGTGCTTCCTTCCATAGAGCGTTGACCCTTCCAGTAGAAGCTCAAATGCAACACCTGCAGATAATCTATTCTCTGGGGAGACATATCTTCTCCTGTGGACCATGAGGCGGTTGAGGCGACTCTCTCTTAAAAGTCACAGTAGCTCTTAGAAGTCACTAACGCTGTAACCATGTGAAATCAGTAACTCCTGCAGCTGAAAGGTTGTCGGTAATTCTTATCCTACTTTTACTGATCCTCCACTCACTTTCTTTCATAGCGACTCTGCCTCTTTACATTCGCCTGCGTTTACTAACTAAAACGAACATTGTGATGATTCTTTGATATTTCAGGTGCCCTGACGGATATCAAGGAGACGACTGTTCAATCGACTATCAAATTATGTTTGACAATGTGATCTCAGAAGGTAAGACGTTGTTTTATTGGCGATTTCGTTCTTGTTCTTATTGTTCGTCTCTCACTTGATATATCCTGTCTGAATTATGAAACGTCACAACACAACCATGATCTCCTTACAAAAGCATTGAAGCCGAGCAACAGGAAGCAACCATAATCACACCAAGCCATAAAACAGTCTGGTACTTAAAACCAGACCATAAACCAGCCATAAACTTAACATCAGACGATAAACATAATAAAAGAATATAGACCAACAACAAACATAAAACCAAACAATAGACCAACCATCAACATAGCATCGGACCATAGACTGACCACAGACATAACACCAAACTATAGAGTAGACCAACCACAGACATAACACCAGACCATATACTGACCATAAACATAACACCAGACCATAGACTGACCATAAACATAACACCAGACCATAGACTGACCATAAACATAACACCAGACCATAGACTGACCATAAACATAACACCAGACCATAGACTGACCATAAACATAACACCAGACCATAGACTGACCATAAACATAACACCAGACCATAGACTGACCATAAACATAACACCAGACCATAGACTGACCATAAACATAACACCAGACCATAGACTGACCATAAACATGACACATCATAGGCTGTCTCTCTGTCTTAGTGAACTGATCTTCTGGATATTGACTTCAATACAACTTGTTTAGTATGTATGTAGGCACGTGTCTATGTACATATGTCTGCATGTGTGTGTATGTATGTAAGTAAGTATGTATGTATGTATATATGTATGTGCATGCATGGCTCGGTATTTTAAGTAAAAGTCATTCCAAAGTATTTTAAATACAAGTACAAAATACTTCGATAGTATTTTAAGTAGTATTTTAAATACTAGTATTTAAAATACTTCCCATCACTGTATGTATGTAAGCATGTATGTATTGTATGTATGTATGTATGTATGTATGTATGTATATATGTATGTATGTATGTATGTATGTAATATGTATGTATGTATGTATGTATGTATGTATGTATGTATGTATGTATGTATGTATGTATGTATGTATGTATGTATGTATGTATGTATGTATGTATTTATGTATTTATGTATGTATGTAAGTATTAGTGCTTTGCGTGGCTCAATTAAAACCAATATAATTTAATAGGTGGGTTTAAGAGCCAAAGTGTATACTTTGTGTGGAGCGTCGTTGAGGCTTAGGCATGCCAGCCGTTCCCTAATGGATTATCTCATAATTTGACACAAATTTCTTCGAAGCTAGTTAGGCCTATGTCACATTCTCTGAACTGTCGAGATTAACCTCCCACGCAGTTGGTCATCTGGCATCATTTATAAGATTTATATTTTGCTCGTTCCATTAAGTGTTTGACAGAGAGGAGGAAACTGATAAGAAATCATTTTGCTATTTCAACAGAAGTGACAGCTTCACACGGACATTGCCACTTATTAGCAGGATTGATTTGGCACAGCCACTTCCAACGCTAATTATGCGAAGCTTAACATTAATTAACCATATTAGCGAAATGGACTCCTACGACTGATTACGAATGTTTTCTTTGACTGTCTGTCTGTCTGTCTGCCTATGTCTGTTTCTGACGATCTGTCTGTCAGTCTGTATAAGCCGTCTGGCTGTCTGTCTATCTGCCATAGTGAAGTCTGTTTTCTAACAATTTGTCGGGATGTCATTATTTTTGTCTGACCTACTTCATAGCGCAACCGTCCATCCTTTTGTCAGTTCCTCGGTCTGTCTGCTTGACTGTGTGTTTTCTGTCTGCCTTTCTGCCCGTCTGTTTGTCTGTGCCTTTGTTTGACTGAGAGGTTATGTGTGTTTCTGCTCGCCTACTCGCAATGAAACATCCTTAGAATGGCTGAAAAGAGGCGCTAGCTAAATTACGATTATAGACTGATTCACTGCACTTGATGTTGTTGTTGCTGTTGTTGTTGCTGTTGTTATTGATGATGATGATGATGATGATGATGATGGTGTTGATGATGATGATAATGATGATGATGATGATGATGATGATGATGATGATGATGATGATGATGATGATGATGATGATGATGATGACGATGATGATGATGGGGATTTCTTTGGCATTGGCAGGCAACAAAACCATGAAGATGATCGGTCTGTCATCTGGTATAAGCATCGCCGTTGGTCTCATTGCTCTGCTTTCTATCGGCATGATTATCTTCGTTATCGTCAGGTAAGTCGTTCAAAGGTTAACGGCATTTAGAAGTTAAGGTCATTTAAATGTCAAGGGCATTTAGAGATCGACATCGTTTAAAGACCAAGTTCATTTAGAGAGGCAGTTCGTTAGATTTCAGGGATAATGAAAGATAATTTACACCTTTCAAACTGTAACTTAAACAGTGGCGTGCAGAGGGGGGTGCCGAGGGTGCGACGGCCCCGGGCATCCAGCCGGGGGGGGGCATCCAACGGTTGGCGTTTGTAAAATACAAAGTCTACAAAATTATTCGGTTTCCGATCGTCAAAATAGGCTAAAAGTACCATACGGCAATGTGCAATTCTCAAAAATTTCCTGGGGGAAAGGGAGAGGGGGCAGCACAGTGCAGTGGGAGGGGATGGGGAATGAATTAGGGAAAGAACAATTTAGGGGCATCCAATGAAGGGGTTGGCCCCGGGCATCAAAGAACCTCTGCACGCCACTGAACTTAAAGGTAAAAATTGAAAGGATTCATTTGACACTGACAACTTTTGTAGCGCCGGTGTCTAATGCACAATGCATCAACCGATGGCGCAGTATAACGAACTTCTTGCAATTAATGCAGTTCAACTTTATTGAGGCTAACGTAGACACAAGAGAGCGATTCTGTCTTTCACTAAAAACTGAAAACACTGCTCTTTCGCATATCAATATCCGATTCCTCCTCTTCCCCTTACCTCCCTCACCGTTTCAACTCTAAACACCACCCACCTTAGCCATCTGACTATCTGCCTGCCTGACCTCTTTGGATCTTGACGTTAAACCAATAGCACCCCCGCCTATCGATTATGATTTGACTAAGCACCTGTGAAGAAGCTAGTTCCGGCGACTTCGCTTTTTTGGGCGCTGTAGACATTTCGAGATTACGATTACGATTCTGAGTAGCACCTCTTGAAGAGACGTTTGACAAGTTTACGCTTACATGCACTATTACCCTGCCAACACGCCGACGTGAGGTTCATTTAGGACCAATTTTCATGTCCTTGGCAGAGGTCATAAATCCACCGTTGGATAGGCTGCCCATCCCAGCACATGAAGCGCTTGGTTTGCTGACTATTATTTGGAATTTACGATTGCAATTTACCCGAAGCGATGTCTTGAACATTATGAAAACGTCGCTATAAAAGTCATTTCATCAGATTAGATTAGATTAGATTAGATATGTAGATTACGGAAGTTTGATATTGTCTGTCTGCAGAAGTTCTCGCAAACGGCGATACTGGGGCCTGGAACCAGTGGATCCGGAAAAAGACTTGGATAAAACGATCGTCTACGTTCAAGAAGAAATCTCGAAGCTGTCAACGGTCCAACAACTGGTTAGTTCCGGGTCTTATTTCGCCGACTTGGTGACTCATTTAGCGCTATTCAAGCCGATTGCAAGGCTCAAGTTCCGCGTCAAGTCAGAGGGGTTGTCCATAGATGTCAATGGTAAAGGAGCTCCGGCTGATCCAAAGATCCATTACTACTACTACTGCTGCTGCTGCTGCTGCTGTTGTTGTTGTTGTTGTTGTCGTCGTCGTCGTCGTCGTCGTCATCATCATCATCATCATCATCATCATCATCATCATCATCATCATCATCATCATCATCATCATCATCATCATCATCATCATCATCATCATCATCATCATCATCGTCATCATCATCGTCATCATCATCATCGACATCATCATCGTCATCATCATCATCATCGTCATCGTTATTGTTATTAGTACTAAAAGCTGTTCGCGTTTATTAAGCGCTACTATATAATGACCAGGCTTCAGTCGATGGCGCTGAATGATGGTGAGTGAAGGTCTTGCAAAAGGTCCCTACACAGTTACAGTCTCAGCGGAGGAGACTCGGATCCGTAACCTCCACGTTGCAAGGCAGACGCTCTAACCAATCGGATACCGTGTTCCATTCTAACCTAAACTCACATCTTAGCAAGAAATCTTTCCCTTAAAGAACCATCCAGTCTGCAGCCTTTCAACTTCTATCAACAGAAATTTACACCATCCACCGTGGAAAGTTTATTCTCTCTCTGGCCACTCGATACCCGGATCTTCTGTGAATTCTGAACTGCAGACAACAGTGGCTTGGTTTCAATTATGCCGTCAGCGAGTAACATTTCATCTGGGAAGGGGTGAGCGTGGGGGTAGGGAATTAAGGGATGAGGGAGGAAGGAGTGGCCACACATGTAGCATCACAACTCTGTGTCATTAATGGCGAATATTAGACCACAAGGTGTCGCAAGTAGGCCTATGTGCTGTTCACGTGCCAGAGCAAGTAAATATAATTAGACAACTGTTTATGCTGCTGCTACTGCATGAATATTAGACGTAGAGTCTTGCAATATTTATATCATTCTACAGAGACTTCGACTATAACTTGTTAAACAGCCGCAGAGTCTACAGCTAAAGTCCTGTATTTTTTTAAACAGCCGCAGAGTTTAGACCTAGTGTCCTGTATCTAGTAAACACTCGCAGAGTCTAGAGCTACTGTCCTATATCTTGTGAAACAGCCGCAGAGTCTAAACCTAGAGTCCTGGGTTATTAGTGATGGAACATTAGCAGAGCATTATTTCACTGTGGTAATCGGTTCCAGGTGTCCTTATAGCTGCCCGATCTAATAGGCCGAGCGGCGAGCCTACGAGTGACGGAATTGAATGAGGGATGAGTAGCCTTCGTTTACAACTGAGAGGCATTATATAGACCAGTTGCTAACATAAATCTTGACATAGGCCTACACACACATACACGTACATCGATACAGTGTTTTTCTGCGGTAACGCTACGTAACGGCGTTCCGGCACCTTGTTTCAGCTATTAAAAAATAATTTAGTTTTTTTTATTTAAGGATGGTCTCACCGAGATCCCTCGCAGACCACGTCCCTGCTTTCTCGGGCTTCTTCCTCGATTTATTCAGTTCCGGAACATTTTTTATAGAAAAAAACGCTGCATACATACAAACATATATACATACATGCATGCATACATATATACATAAATACACGAATATATATACATGCGTGCCTAAGTACATATATTCATACATGATTGCATACATACGTAAATGTAAATGTAAATGTACGCCATTTTCTATAGCGACCATACATGGCCTGGTCCCTACTCATTTTTCAATGAATTAATCGGGTGAGATCCTTCACCACCGCTGCCCGTTTGAATGGGTGCCACGCCATTTAAGTTCCCCGTGTTGGGACCGTGCTAGCCCGAGATTTAAATCTCTGGAATAAGCCACCTTCGGGAAGCGAACCGCGATCCGCATGCTCTCTAACACAGAGTCGCATGAGACGCGCAGCCAACGCTCTTACCGATGTAGCTAACTGGGCCAGTTAGAGAAAGACAGACCTGCAAACGTACATATATATACAAACATACATACTTACAAACATACATATATACAAACATACATACATACATACATACCATAGTATCTGCTCCTGTTTAAGTCTGTTCAAATACGTTTATTCGTTTTGTGCGCATATATGTATGCAGGTTTATGTATTTTCTCTGTATGTATGGTTGTCTGTATGTATATATGTATGTACGCATACAAGTGTCCTCGAGCGCGTCACAAAAGCGCCCCTATTTTAGACCTATTGCTTATAATTATGGTTCTAAAGTTCACTAGGGACAAACTTTATATACAATAATGGAAAAGTGCGTAGAGGACTAGAAAGTACACCACTGGTTCGCTCCCACACACGCATACAGCCAAAACAACCGATTCTTAAACAGACCTAATAAACTGCGCAGTTTTTGCTTCTAAGGCTATGCCACAGGATTGGCTCGATTCAGTGGTCCAAATTTCCCTCCCGGTTTTCCCCTAACCTTAGTCATACCTTTCAGAGGACCTGTATTTGCAGGTTTACGGAGAATGTGAATCCGTTGAGTTCAGCTTGGACCTCTTTATAATAGGGGCTATTAGACTAAAGTTGCCATTCCTTGGGCAGGAGTCGTACTGACCCGGAACTGAGTGCTCCCGGTGCCATTTAAGAAGACAACCTAGCTGTGAGTTTACGGATGGAAATCACATGGCTAATTAGAAAGGAACCATTTAGCTCGCGACTTAGAAATTTGTTTCACATCCGACCCACCATGATGTTAAGTGGAGGCAGTAATTGTGCATCATGTAAGGCTGTAATGTAACTAAGTGCAGAGCAATGTTAATGGGGCAGGGTTAATGGTGCAATGTTAATGGTGCTTCCTTCCTGTCCTCCGCCTTCCAGTCTCTTTCGTTCCAGACCGAATTTGCCTTGGCAGCTCCCCGGCGCCTTCTCACATTGATCTCCGGGCAACCGGACTTGGACCTCCACTTGGTATAGGCCTATATCTGGACAACCCCTCTGCTTTAAGTATATGCGAAACAAGGCCAGTGTTTTGTTATATTTAACTGCATGGAAGCCGCAAAGGTAATGCAGGCCTAATAGTCAGCGCCCAGACTAACTCACATTTAGGCCTACGCACTAATTTCAGTTAAACGATACAGTGTCATAATAAAGATGAGTAACGGCGCCCTCCTCCTTTTTCCTGACTTGAAACTGGCAAAACTAGGGCCTAGTTCTAATACGGCAAATAACAGCTTGGTATCACCCAGTACGACAGTGACAGAGTTATATTACATTACGTGAAACGGAGCTGTAATTGTGATCCTTCCTTGTAATCAGTGAAATTTAGCTAAATCCCGTGTAATGTCGTCAAATTCCATGATGTTGATATTTTAATAGTTGTTTGTTTTGGCTTTCATGAGTTTCAAACACTCTCTTCGATATTCCACGCAAAAAGACCTTACTTTGTAACCAAACATAGTAGTGCCCGTCAATATACCGTCGAAGAGTCAATATTTGCCCGACACTTAATTAATAGGGGATCATTGTTAATAAGAAGGCGGTTTGTTGCACAGTGACAAGTGATTTCTGAATCGGCGACTGTTCTTGATTATTGCGCATTTATGAAGCGCTACCATCTAATGAACAAGTATCAATCGATGGCGCTGAGCATTTGTGAGTGAAGAACTTGGTCAAGGCCTATACAAGAGTTACCGTTTCAGCGATTGCTCGAAACCGTACTCTCCGCCTGACAAGATGAGCGCTCTGACCAATCGGATACCGCGTCCCACTGCCCTTGAGTGCTAAACTGATAATTTGGTCAGTTGACTAGTACAATTAGTAACTGTTGTAACTTATTATACCTTGGCTAACACATTCAGGCGTAAAATGTAACATCAAAAACTGAAAATGTGAGTTGTTTAAATCTTCTGTGAAATTTCCCTTTTGCGTTTTTTGAGGGAAAAGACCGTTTAGTTGAATTAGGCATGCGATTAGACTTTATTCCCATATATGCACATACACGCATGCATACATACATACATACATACATACATGCATACATACATACATACATACATACATACATACATACTATGTATACGGACATACATACATACATACATACATACATACATACATACATACATATGTAATACTTGGCCATTGATCAAATATTAATTTTGTACACAGAATCCGGCTAAGAATTACAGTAATGACTATATATGTAGTGAATATAATATAGTAAGGTAAATATATACTATACTCATGTGTATCCATAGTCATTATATAGTCATAATTTATATTGTCATTACTATAATTCTAAGCCGGAAATTGGTTCGTCGAGTACTTTGTAAAAATACTTGACCAGCCGCCAGGTCACGATGACTCCAGCCTACAAAGCAGCTTGCTACGGACGATGCTGTGTAAATTGGCGTAATTACAATTACATTAATTTTACAATAAACACTCTTTTCCGCGAATTCGGTTGGACACACTGAAAGCAGATACTTGCTTCATTCTTCTTAGTTGTTCGGGATCCAAATTCACAAAAATTCGTTAACTTCTTCATCGACGAATTTGCTGAACAATAGCCTATATAAATTTATATATATATATAAATATATATATATATATATATATACCAATAAATTTGGTGAATAAAACTGTTATCGCTTGCGTTTGGATCTGACCTTCGATTAAACTTTAAGCTGTCAAATACCGAATTTAAAGTAGTTTTTGTAGAGGTAACAGAAAATGAAATTATCACCAACGTTTAAATTAAAGCCGATTAGGGAAAAGTTGTTATGTTGCAGGAGACTTCTTACAGCACATCACATTATAGCCTAAATCAGCCATTGTCACTGGTATACCCTTAAAAAGGTTACTTTGTCTCACTATTAAAACGCAGGTCTTCACTGTCTGTCAGTGTCCGTGTCTGTCTCTGTCCGTCTCTGCCTGTCTCTGTTTCTGTATACATATATGTATGTATTGTACATAATTTGTCTTTCTGTTCATATCTGTGTCAAAGGTCAAAATCTTAAGCTGTCATATTCGTTTAACAAACTTTAGTAAGATAATGCAAACGTAACGTCCATTATGTGCAGTAAACCTGATTGTATGTTTACTTATGTGTGTGTATGTGTGTTGCAGAACAAACTCCATCGTTTGTCAAAGCTCTTCGAGAAGACTGCTCGAGAGGCGATCTTATCCGAGCCAGGACAACGCGTCGAACGGGCACAAAGCGTCGTAATGAACGAGTACCTGCCCCGATGGTCGTCTGCTCCCCACTGCATCAACCGCCCTCCCAATGACCTTGACATTACAGACGGCCCAGCAGAGTTGGAAGACGAGGTTTTCCAAAGGCCAAAGCTCCAGCAGGTCTTCTCTCTCCAGTAGTACCGTAGTGGTAGAACCAGCAAGAAACTGGTTGTTGCATCGAGAGGGGATGGTTGGGAGGACTGAGGAGAACCACTGCTCCTAAGCATCGGTGCCAGTCATGTGCGTCGTTACTGTGGGGAGGGCAAAGGGACTGCGCGCCACTTGAAAATCTGTCGAGAGGTGCGTTTTGCCTCCCATTCCGGCCTAATATATAAATAGTTTTGGTTTGCTTTAGTTTCCCATTCGAAAATCTGAACTGAGGTGCTTCTGGCTTCTCACCTTGACTCGAAATTTAACTAATTTGGTGTTCCTTCAGTTTTCAGGCCATCACAAACTGTTAAATGAAAATTTTCGGGGTTGTCAGTTCTTTGTCATGCTCTGAGCGCCTGCCTCGAAGTTGTGGACCCACGGTAAGGTGCTTCTGACCTCCGGGTTTACCTCCCGAGTCAAGTGACTCGTAATATTAAAAATCTTAGTGTAATTTGTTTTGATTCAAACGTAAGAAATGAGATTTCTACACAAAAGTTGTTCATCAGTCAATTTAATAGGTCAAAATTGTCGTCAGAATTTTTCCGGAATAATGTAAGTACGATCTAGCTCAGCTGGCCTTCTTAACAAAACTCTTGGATCCCCCACTGTTCTTCTCAACTCTGAGAACCGTGCCGGCGCACTTGTTCTCCGCCAACTCCGCTTGTCAAAGTTCTCTTCCCTATTTTTCATAACTTACACGGATTTGGTCAATATAAATAACCGGATAGGTGGTTTCTTGCTGTGCTAATAAACTTTCAACACTTCGTTGAGCATCTTGACTCTGGAACAATCTTCATCTGGAATTCCTAAAATTCTGCGTTACTCCACCATTCTTTCTGCTCACCCACAATGGTCATCATCTGCCTCGAGCTCCTCTATCCATCACTGCTCAGACTTTCAACTCAAAATTAAAGTCTCACCTTTTGAAGAGTTCCTACACGGATCGATCCACCACTTTTGCCTCCAATCTCTTTCTTCCCAAACGCAACCCGCCTTTGCAGTTCCTCTGTCTCCTCTTTCTGGTCTCTCTGGGAACCGGACTCGGATCTGCATTTGACATCTCTGGATGACCCCTCTAGCTGTCAAGACGCAGGGCTAGTGAATAAGCTTGTGCTCTGCGCTTAGCTATAGAGTCCCGCCTTAGAAATTTGAAATTTACGATTACGATTCGTTCAGCTTGTGATATGACTAATAGCAGGATCGTCGCTTGTGCATTGTTTGAACCGCAGCATCACCTACATTGTATAAACGCATTGTTACAAGTTGCCGTGAGAATAGTTTGCATTAAATTAAAAAAATCTGCCCAGAGAGGAAGTGGACGAAATACTCTATGGACTTTGGTTGACCTCCATACAAAAAATGTTGAACCGTGATACGCTATTACTTTTCGAAAATACAACCGGATAACATAGCCTTAAATTGATGCTAGTTTACAATATGAAAAATCTTGCAGTATTATTGTGAAAACCATTCTAAAGTGTCATCCAGAGATTTTCTTTTTTTCTAACGTGTATATAATTATATACTTCTGTGTGTGTATGTGTGTGTGTGTCAAACTGTGTAAATATTACAACCTATGAGCAACCATGCATCAGAACTAATGCGTAATGCGAAGTGATACGGATCATAATGTGTAGATATATGCTTTTGTGAGATCTGTGAGATAACCCTGTATTTTGTATTTGAACGTAGCAGTAGGTGTTGTTAATGACAATATTATTGATTTGTATAATTTTAATGATATTGATGATGTTATTATTATTATTATTGTTATTATTATTATTATTATTATTATTATTATTATTATTATTATTATTATTATTATTATTATTATTATTATTATTATTATTATTATTATTATTATTATTATTATTATTATTATTATTATTATTGTTATTATTATTATTATTATTATTATGATGCCTACTATTATTATCGAAATAGGTGTGTGGATGACTCCAGGGCCGGCCTTAGGGGGTGGCGAACCGTGCGGTCTCACAGGGCCCGCAACTTATGGGGGCCCGAAAATGTCACAGACAATTAACATGCACAGAAAGCTAGGAAAGTTCCCTTTCTGGGAACAAGTAGCATTATAAAATATTCTGTTACAGGTGTCATTTTACAGTTAAATTTGATTTGTTGTACTTGTTAACAATTTACTAAAATAAAATGTTTAGCAGTGAAAAACAATATGACTTGTGTCATGGGAGCCCATGTAGTATACTCTGTACAGTGCCCGAAATATCCTAAGGCCGGCACTGGGATGACCCAGATAGCGATCTTCATGACTTGTATGTACACTGACCTAATTTTTTTATCACACGGCTGCCTGACGTATACAGGCGTTTTTAAACGTTGCATTTAAGCTTTATCAACTTCTCCTAGAACAAAAACTTTATCGTAAAATATATTATTCTCATTTGTCTTTTCTGATGATGATATTCGTTTCATTGATTCACCAGATGACAAACCGCACCGTGGCTTACAGAAAAATGAGTCAATAAGATAAGATAAGAAAGAGATGTAACTAAAGTGTTTAGAATGTTAAGTTTACATTTGTTGTTGGCTTAGATGGTTTAAATGCTTATATAAAGGCCTTGGTATATAGTTTAAAGCTTTATACCATTATATGTAAAAATCACCATCGATGAGAATGTATTTTTTCAAATTATTAATAAAGTAATCTACCAAGATATGACTCGTGAATTTTATCCTTAAAAAACCTCAGAAAAGTACCAACAATTCGGTATAAAGAGCCGTTTGCAAGCAATGGGTTGTTCAGAAACTGAAGTCGTAGTACAACGAGTTCAATGCAATAGCAGCCACAGGAAATGCTAAAGTCGTATTACGAATTGGTATATGTGTGTGTGTGTGTGTGTGTAGGTGTGTGTGTGTGTGTGTGTGTGTGTGTGTGTGTGTGTGTGTGTGTGTGTGTGTGTGTGTGTGTGTGTGTTGTTGCATGAAGGGGTGTGGCTGAAGCACGTGAGTAGTGGATAATAGCCGGGTCCTGGCCCATTCCGGCAGAACCTATAGCCGGGTCCTGGCCCATTCCGGCAGAACCTATAGCCGGGTCCTGGCCCATTCCAACAGAACCTATAGCCGGGTCCTGGCCCATTTCGACAGAACCTATAGCCGGGTCCTGGCCCATTTCGACAGAACCTATAGCCGGGTCCTGGCCCATTTCGACAGAACCTATAGCCGGGTCCTGGCCCATTCCGGCAGAACTCATAGCCGGGTGACGGCCCATCCACGCATTTCACAATATGCGTTTTAGAGGAGAATAGGAATTATTAATTATGAACAACTTAACACACACACACACACACACACACACACACACACACACACACACACACACACACACACACACACACACACACACACACACACACACACACACACACACACACACACACACACACACACACACACACACACACACACACACACACACACACACACACACACACACACACACACACACACACACACACACACACACACACACACACACACACACACACACACACACACACACACACAACAAACCAAATACACACACAATCATTTTTGAACACTGCAGTACAAAACCAAAATCTATTTAGGAAATGGAATCTTTGTACTTTAGACACATCTTGTACTGTGCAGAAGGGCTGTAAGGGGCGTGCACACACACACACAGGTTTTTGAACTCTGCCTCACACAATGAAAATCTGTTATCAGAAATGGGATCTTTGTACTTTAGGCATATCTTGTATATCGCAGAAGGGCTGTAAGGGCTGTTTATCTGAAAGATAATGGAAATGGACCCAGGCTTAGCCAAACAACTAGACAATGCACATTTTGAACTAACCAATGAGCATAGGTGATATTTGACCGCTATTGTGTGGTATCTTATAAAAGTTCCAAAGCACATCTACACTCTCACACTTCACTCGGAAATCGACAACGGAGAGGAAAAGAGACGTTTATCTCAACCAGAAATCGTCGTTAATATCGCTGAGAAGATGTATTCAAGTTCTACTTCGTCTGCATTGTCTGTGAGTATATGTGAATAAATAATTTTCAGTTCAACACATACATTACAAACAAGCTACATTACAAACAAGCTACATGAATTATATTTTACAATTTATTTGTGTGGTATGGTGGCGCAGTGGTAAGATCGCCGTCTTGGAACCGCAGGGTTGCAGGTTCGAATCCCACTCTATCCGCTGCGTATGGACATTGTGCAAGTCCTTCATTCGCAATTGCTCGTGGCACTTCAGCATGAAAATTCCGACACAGTATCAAATGCGAGAGTCGGGAGTGCCTCTGAGTAGTTAACATCGATAGGTGCTATAGAAATATTCGGAATAAATCAAATTTAGTATGAACATTTCACACAGGCACACATGAAATGCTGATTTTACTTGCACATAAACTATAGCAAAGTCCTGTAACTGTATTTGTAGGTAGGAATGAAGCGTGGAAATGAAGAAGTGGTCAATACGAAGCAGGAGATGTTTAAAAAGACTCGGGCAAATCAAGATCTGTTTAAAGAGTCCATTGGAAACAATCGGTATCTGACTGCTAGCATGTACAATGAAAATCTGATGGTACATGTAAGAGAATACGAAACGGGACATGGCAAGCTATACCCCACAAGAAAGGGTGTTTGCTTCACCAAACCGAGATGGGGAACTTTCCATAGGCATTTAGATGATATCGACCGAAGTGTAGAGTTGCTAAAGGCGAATCAGCCTGTTGAATATTTCCAACATATAGGTGGTAGATATTATGTTACTATTTCCAATGGTATAAAGTGTGTAAACATTCGACGTTGCTTCCAACCCTTGAACAGCAAAAAGGAGAGACCAACTCGTAGTGGAATCGCTTTGCGTTTGGATGAATGGGGTGTGCTGATGACAAAGATTTTCATGCTGCATGAACAATTTCCGGAACTCAAAGTCGCCACACCGTGTTACGACAGCGAGGACCATGCGAACCAGGAGGGTTTTTTGAATTGTCGAGAATGTAACCCATTTGGACTAGATCCAGTTAACGAGTTAAGTGTTTAAGACGATAGACTTTACATATACACTTACCAGACATTTCATATGATTAGAAAAAGCCAAGCAGAATGTGTTTTAATAAAGTTATTAAACCGAAATATGTCTTCATTATTTGCATGTTTTACATGTGGTGTGAAAGGTGGTGTAGTAAGTTTATGCCTTGCGTGTTGAAAAAGGCAAATGGAAAGAGAGTTTGAATGGGAAAGTCAGATTGAGTTGGATGTTCTCACGCTAAAACAACATCTTTTAGATTCACAATGTGTAGGCCAATAGGATGATGATTTGTATAACTAAGTTAAAACTCTTAGTATAAAATTCAGAATTTTCAATTCATACGATGTTTGGAATAGCCTACAAACCTGTATGCTACAATTACAACTTTATAATTATCAAGACTGTACACTGACGACTTGTGCGCTAAGCTTAAGACTTAAGTTTTCCAAATACATATGGAATGAGAGTTTGAATATGAAGCTTACGAATTTTTAGTTTGTTAGACTGTTGAGAGCGAGCGAGAGAGAGGGAAAGAGAGCGAGATAGAGAGAAGGCGAGAGAGAGAGAGAGAGAGAGAGAGAGAGAGAGAGAGAGAGAGAGAGAGAGAGAGAGAGAGAGAGAGAGGTTTTAGGGTAAAAGTCCTACTTTCTAGGGTAGTTTCTACACTAAATTGCAACTTTTAAGTTCGCAACTATGGTTTGAATGCTAAATTACTACAGTATACTTTGCAAAGACTGTAATTGCAGTGGATTTTACAGTGGGTTTTACAATGGGTTTTACGGCGGGTTTTACCACGGGTTTTTACCATAGTTGACAACTTTAAGACTGTAAGGTGGTTGAAATGAAGGTTTTTTAGTTTGAGAAGCTCGTTAACACTATAAAATTTTCTTTCAATAGATGTGTTAGACGAATGTTTTCATTATAAAGTTGTTGCAAGGTCTGGTTAGGTAGTTAGAATGGAGGCTCATATTGTAAAATTACACATTTTAGGTGTATGGAGTGCTGCTAAGATTAAGTCTTTCCACATTGTACACACAAATGGAATGCTAATTTCCACAACAACATATCAAACTTTTAACCTGCGAAGACGCAGAGCTTGAGAGCTTAGCATCGTTTAGGTTACAAACTGACCTCTCATATGATGTAAAGTCAGCTGGAAAGAGAGCTTTTGCAACAAACTTACAATTTTGTGTGTGTAGCGACACATGTGAGGTGATAAACTTAAGTCTTTTAGACTGTCATGAAGGTTTGCAAAGTAAAATGTGAACTTTTGAGTTGTACGAGAGCTTGCAAGCCCGATTTCTATACTAAAATTTACAACTTTCTTCGTTTCAACGAAAGATTTGCATGAGTATTTGCATGTTTTAGCTGATCAACTTATACAAAAAGGTGAAATATTAGCTTGGAAGGGCTAGAGAAAATGCTGCATTTGGTAGGAACATGTGCAGTGTCCATCTTTTTACATATACATGCTTGGATGGCGACGTGCCAGGTTAACGAACTCTTTCACAAAGTTTGAGTTAAAATAATAAAACTTTTGAGAAAGAATGTGCAGTTCGATACGATTGGATGGTAAGTTTGTTAAAGGTTTGAATGCTTGAAAGTAAGGCTAATTGATAAGCTGAGCTGGAGCTTGCATAAGGTTTGAATGTGTAGACGCTATTGTAGAACGGTTGCATAAGTGGATTTGTGGAAATGAAGTGATTTTGAATGAAAAGATGCAGTCTTGTAGCGTTTGACCGATGTAGTTTACTTCAGAGGAGCTGCAATGTGATAGAAAACGAGGGGTTTCGCGTGAGAGGAGCGCTCTTCTATAGACATGCAACTTTGCATATTTTCATTGTCAGAGGTTTTTCAATTGCGTGTAAATTAACCAAATAGTCAAAGACACGAGTTGTAGGTTACAAGTTGATTTATTTCACAGATACAGACATACAGTTTCACAACTTCTATGTTGAAACACCAAAGTTTCTCTCATACACTCTTACGACATATGAAAATCTATGCTAAATTCGACGCATCACACACGCACAGTTTGTTAAAGTTAAAGACAAAGTCAGCGATTTATTCAAGTTTCTGCATAAACGGCATTACCATAGGTTTCAACATCTCAATGTTACAAGACATTTTTCTTAAACAACTAAACTTGTAATCATTCGAAATCGTCTACAACAGTTGCAAAAGTTGTAGAAATGAACATGTTACACGCAAAGGTTAAAGACAAAGTTTTCGTTTCAACAGCAAAGTTGGGCATTTCCAAACTTTGTGTTATAACTAATGAAAAAACGAGCAGTGGAACAATGTTCATAGCACTGAGGGCTCATTTCTGTCTCTATGAAAAAGTAATTTTACAGTCTCTGAACATCGTTTGAAACATGCGAATACAACCGCCGCCACCGCCGCCGCCGCCGCCGCCACCGCCACGGTCACCGCCGCTGCCGCCGCCGCCGCCGGCACAGCCGGCGTCGTAGCCGTCACCGTTTATTTTGAAATTTCCCCTCACCCAAAAAAAAAATTCAAGATTCCAAATTTCTATTTCAAAATTGTCAAAGTCTCAAACTTTCAAAGTTTGAAAAAAAAAATTCAGTTTCAAGAAATTTCAGTTTCAAAATTTTAAGTTTCAAAAATTTCAGTTTCAAAAATTTGTTTCAAAAATTTTAGTTTAAAAAATTTAAAGTTTCAAAAATTTTAGTTTCAAAAATTTTAGTTTGAGAAAATTAAGTTTGAGAAATTTAAGTTTGAAAAAATTTAAGTTTGTAAAATTTAAGTTTGAAAAAAATTTTAGTTTGAGAAATTTATGTTTGAAAAAATTTAAGTTTGAGAAATTTAAGTTTGAAAAAATTTAAGTTTGAAAAATTTAAGTTTGAAAAAATTAAGTTTGAGAAATTTAAGTTTGAAAAAATTTAAGTTTGAAAAATTTAAGTTTGAAAAAAATTTAAGTTTGAGAAATTTCAGTTTGAAAAAATGTAAGTTTGAGAAATTTAAGTTTGAAAAAATTTAAGTTTGAAAAATTTAAGTTTGAAAAAATTAAGTTTGAGAAATTTAAGTTTGAAAAAATGTAAGTTTGAAAAATTTATGTTTGAAAAAAATTTGAGTTTGAGAAATTTAAGTTTTAAAAATTTAAGTTTGAGAAATTTAAGTTTGAAAAATTTCATTTTGAGAAATTTCAGTTTGAAAAAATTTCAGTTTGAGAAATTTCAGCTTGAAAAATTTCAGTTTGAGAAATTTCAGTTTGAAAAATTTCAGTTTGAGAAATTTCAAGTTGAGAAATTTCAATTTGAAAAAATTCAGTTTGAAAATTTTCAATTTCAAATTTTTAAATTTTCAACAATTTCAATAATTTCAAAAACTTACAAGCATCAACACCAACAACAAACAACACCAACAACACCAATTATTAGATTTGTTGCATCCTATAAGCGGCAGATGTCAGTCAAGAAATTTCAAAATGCTAACTGACCAATGGCTGAACAGTTGTCAAGAGTTTGAAATTGTTAAAAGTCGTCAATCGTAGTTCCATTTGGCAGTCTTGTACAATTATTCAACTTAGTTATACCCTCTAGTTTACTTAAAAGTATATCGAGAATGTGTTTTAAGGCTGAAAAGCGAGATGCTACTTGGATGCAAAACAACATTCCGGATTATGTCAATTGTGAAAATGTGACCACGGAAGGTGAAGGACTTGATAGAAATGATGGACGTGAGGACCATATTCTAAAGCCTGACACCTCTCATTCTTATCGTCTCATCCGACTTAAGACCGAGAATGAAAAGCTGGAAACTTCATTGATATGCAAACGCTGTCATTCTACTCAAGTACAATCGCTGTCGCTACCATGCTGTCATATAGTTTGTTGTGATCCATGTGCTGACGCTATTGATGAATGTCCTCTGTGCAAAGCCAGAATACTTGGGACCGTGAGAATTTATATGGCATAAAATTCTTCATTAACTGCATGCAATTGCAAACTTCTAAATTGTAACTATTGGAAAAATGTGTTCGATGGCTACGACGCCGGCTGTGCCGGCGGCGGCGGCGGCGGTGGCGGCGGTTGTATTCGCATGTTTCAAACGATGTTCAGAGACTGTAAAATTACTTTTTCATAGAGACAGAAATGAGCCCTCAGTGCTATGAACATTGTTCCACTGCTCGTTTTTTCATTAGTTATAACACAAAGTTTGGAAATGCCCAACTTTGCTGTTGAAACGAAAACTTTGTCTTTAACCTTTGCGTGTAACATGTTCATTTCTACAACTTTTGCAACTGTTGTAGACGATTTCGAATGATTACAAGTTTAGTTGTTTAAGAAAAATGTCTTGTAACATTGAGATGTTGAAACCTATGGTAATGCCGTTTATGCAGAAACTTGAATAAATCGCTGACTTTGTCTTTAACTTTAACAAACTGTGCGTGTGTGATGCGTCGAATTTAGCATAGATTTTCATATGTCGTAAGAGTGTATGAGAGAAACTTTGGTGTTTCAACATAGAAGTTGTGAAACTGTATGTCTGTATCTGTGAAATAAATCAACTTGTAACCTACAACTCGTGTCTTTGACTATTTGGTTAATTTACACGCAATTGAAAAACCTCTGACAATGAAAATATGCAAAGTTGCATGTCTATAGAAGAGCGCTCCTCTCACGAGAAACCCCTCGTTTTCTATCACATTGCAGCTCCTCTGAAGTAAACTACATCGGTCAAACGCTACAAGACTGCATCTTTTCATTCAAAATCACTTCATTTCCACAAATCCACTTATGCAACCGTTCTACAATAGCGTCTACACATTCAAACCTTATGCAAACTCCAGCTCAGCTTATCAATTAGCCTTACTTTCAAGCATTCAAACCTTTAACAAACTTACCATCCAATCGTATCGAACTGCACATTCTTTCTCAAAAGTTTTATTATTTTAACTCAAACTTTGTGAAAGAGTTCGTTAACCTGGCACGTCGCCATCCAAGCATGTATATGTAAAAAGATGGACACTGCACATGTTCCTACCAAATGCAGCATTTTCTCTAGCCCTTCCAAGCTAATATTTCACCTTTTTGTATAAGTTGATCAGCTAAAACATGCAAATACTCATGCAAATCTTTCGTTGAAACGAAGAAAGTTGTAAATTTTAGTATAGAAATCGGGCTTGCAAGCTCTCGTACAACTCAAAAGTTCACATTTTACTTTGCAAACCTTCATGACAGTCTAAAAGACTTAAGTTTATCACCTCACATGTGTCGCTACACACACAAAATTGTAAGTTTGTTGCAAAAGCTCTCTTTCCAGCTGACTTTACATCATATGAGAGGTCAGTTTGTAACCTAAACGATGCTAAGCTCTCAAGCTCTGCGTCTTCGCAGGTTAAAAGTTTGATATGTTGTTGTGGAAATTAGCATTCCATTTGTGTGTACAATGTGGAAAGACTTAATCTTAGCAGCACTCCATACACCTAAAATGTGTAATTTTACAATATGAGCCTCCATTCTAACTACCTAACCAGACCTTGCAACAACTTTATAATGAAAACATTCGTCTAACACATCTATTGAAAGAAAATTTTATAGTGTTAACGAGCTTCTCAAACTAAAAAACCTTCATTTCAACCACCTTACAGTCTTAAAGTTGTCAACTATGGTAAAAACCCGTGGTAAAACCCGCCGTAAAACCCATTGTAAAACCCACTGTAAAATCCACTGCAATTACAGTCTTTGCAAAGTATACTGTAGTAATTTAGCATTCAAACCATAGTTGCGAACTTAAAAGTTGCAATTTAGTGTAGAAACTACCCTAGAAAGTAGGACTTTTACCCTAAAACCTCTCTCTCTCTCTCTCTCTCTCTCTCTCTCTCTCTCTCTCTCTCTCTCTCTCTCTCTCTCTCTCTCTCTCTCTCTCTCTCTCTCTCTCGCCTTCTCTCTATCTCGCTCTCTTTCCCTCTCTCTCGCTCGCTCTCAACAGTCTAACAAACTAAAAATTCGTAAGCTTCATATTCAAACTCTCATTCCATATGTATTTGGAAAACTTAAGTCTTAAGCTTAGCGCACAAGTCGTCAGTGTACAGTCTTGATAATTATAAAGTTGTAATTGTAGCATACAGGTTTGTAGGCTATTCCAAACATCGTATGAATTGAAAATTCTGAATTTTATACTAAGAGTTTTAACTTAGTTATACAAATCATCATCCTATTGGCCTACACATTGTGAATCTAAAAGATGTTGTTTTAGCGTGAGAACATCCAACTCAATCTGACTTTCCCATTCAAACTCTCTTTCCATTTGCCTTTTTCAACACGCAAGGCATAAACTTACTACACCACCTTTCACACCACATGTAAAACATGCAAATAATGAAGACATATTTCGGTTTAATAACTTTATTAAAACACATTCTACTTGGCTTTTTCTAATCATATGAAATGTCTGGTAAGTGTATATGTAAAGTCTATCGTCTTAAACACTTAACTCGTTAACTGGATCTAGTCCAAATGGGTTACATTCTCGACAATTCAAAAAACCCTCCTGGTTCGCATGGTCCTCGCTGTCGTAACACGGTGTGGCGACTTTGAGTTCCGGAAATTGTTCATGCAGCATGAAAATCTTTGTCATCAGCACACCCCATTCATCCAAACGCAAAGCGATTCCACTACGAGTTGGTCTCTCCTTTTTGCTGTTCAAGGGTTGGAAGTAACGTCGAATGTTTACACACTTTATACCATTGGAAATAGTAACATAATATCTACCACCTATATGTTGGAAATATTCAACAGGCTGATTCGCCTTTAGCAACTCTACACTTCGGTCGATATCATCTAAATGCCTATGGAAAGTTCCCCATCTCGGTTTGGTGAAGCAAACACCCTTTCTTGTGGGGTATAGCTTGCCATGTCCCGTTTCGTATTCTCTTACATGTACCATCAGATTTTCATTGTACATGCTAGCAGTCAGATACCGATTGTTTCCAATGGACTCTTTAAACAGATCTTGATTTGCCCGAGTCTTTTTAAACATCTCCTGCTTCGTATTGACCACTTCTTCATTTCCACGCTTCATTCCTACCTACAAATACAGTTACAGGACTTTGCTATAGTTTATGTGCAAGTAAAATCAGCATTTCATGTGTGCCTGTGTGAAATGTTCATACTAAATTTGATTTATTCCGAATATTTCTATAGCACCTATCGATGTTAACTACTCAGAGGCACTCCCGACTCTCGCATTTGATACTGTGTCGGAATTTTCATGCTGAAGTGCCACGAGCAATTGCGAATGAAGGACTTGCACAATGTCCATACGCAGCGGATAGAGTGGGATTCGAACCTGCAACCCTGCGGTTCCAAGACGGCGATCTTACCACTGCGCCACCATACCACACAAATAAATTGTAAAATATAATTCATGTAGCTTGTTTGTAATGTAGCTTGTTTGTAATGTATGTGTTGAACTGAAAATTATTTATTCACATATACTCACAGACAATGCAGACGAAGTAGAACTTGAATACATCTTCTCAGCGATATTAACGACGATTTCTGGTTGAGATAAACGTCTCTTTTCCTCTCCGTTGTCGATTTCCGAGTGAAGTGTGAGAGTGTAGATGTGCTTTGGAACTTTTATAAGATACCACACAATAGCGGTCAAATATCACCTATGCTCATTGGTTAGTTCAAAATGTGCATTGTCTAGTTGTTTGGCTAAGCCTGGGTCCATTTCCATTATCTTTCAGATAAACAGCCCTTACAGCCCTTCTGCGATATACAAGATATGCCTAAAGTACAAAGATCCCATTTCTGATAACAGATTTTCATTGTGTGAGGCAGAGTTCAAAAACCTGTGTGTGTGTGTGTGCACGCCCCTTACAGCCCTTCTGCACAGTACAAGATGTGTCTAAAGTACAAAGATTCCATTTCCTAAATAGATTTTGGTTTTGTACTGCAGTGTTCAAAAATGATTGTGTGTGTATTTGGTTTGTTGTGTGTGTGTGTGTGTGTGTGTGTGTGTGTGTGTGTGTGTGTGTGTGTGTGTGTGTGTGTGTGTGTGTGTGTGTGTGTGTGTGTGTGTGTGTGTGTGTGTGTGTGTGTGTGTGTGTGTGTGTGTGTGTGTGTGTGTGTGTGTGTGTGTGTGTGTGTGTGTGTGTGTGTGTGTGTGTGTGTGTGTGTGTGTGTGTGTGTGTTAAGTTGTTCATAATTAATAATTCCTATTCTCCTCTAAAACGCATATTGTGAAATGCGTGGATGGGCCGTCACCCGGCTATGAGTTCTGCCGGAATGGGCCAGGACCCGGCTATAGGTTCTGTCGAAATGGGCCAGGACCCGGCTATAGGTTCTGTCGAAATGGGCCAGGACCCGGCTATAGGTTCTGTCGAAATGGGCCAGGACCCGGCTATAGGTTCTGTTGGAATGGGCCAGGACCCGGCTATAGGTTCTGCCGGAATGGGCCAGGACCCGGCTATAGGTTCTGCCGGAATGGGCCAGGACCCGGCTATTATCCACTACTCACGTGTTTTGAATAGGATGGGTTACAGGCCATTATGATTTTGACGAGCGTTCCGCATGGGTATAAATATGGGAGCAATGCGTATTCGTGCCAGACTGGATTTAGGTTATATCTGTCGGAAAGGAATTATTCTGCATGTAACCAGCTTAATAAATAGTACTTTAGTTTCAACTTGGGCCTCTTGGAGGTTTCTCCTTAGACATACTCCCTACAATAGGCCTATATAATTATACATAAATCCATCCAGTAGGCCTAAATGTCGCTGATTGTGAGACAGTCGTAATGAAACTTGGCCTGGATTAGCTTACATACGCGGGTTCTTCAGAAAGTAACTGCCATTATGTGATGGAACATTTGTAACGGTAGCTTTTGTAGCGTCAGCCCAGAACATTTACGAAATAGGCTTCGGTTAAACTTAATTGTGTCATCTTCCTTTTTAGGTCTTTTGGGAAAATATTTAGTGATGCGTGTAACATTTTGGGCGTTTCTTGTAAGATATTCGAGCGTTCCATGTGCAATTCCGGATAGTTCTTGTGAAATCTTGATTTGCGCAAACTTGGTGATTCGCAGAAAGTTTCAGGTGCTGGCTTATTTAACAAGTTTACGTCATTATCATGAAATTGTTAGGTGATTCGTGTAACACTATGGACGTTTCCTTCGGGCTTATCTCTTAACAGTCAAAGGTCTTTTATTCTCGCCTCAATTCTAGCCCATCTTTCCAAAGGCAAATAGTTCATTAGCAATGCTCAAAACTATAAATAGCACTGCTCATCCATTGTGACTTAAACTACCCCATTCCCTTTAAATATACAATACAGAAAAAGTGGTTTGATCGTCATCATCAATAAAAATGACAACAACGACAGTTAGGGCCTACTAATAATGTTATCACGACGACAACAACTAAGAAAATGCAATAAAAATATGGACAAATGACGATAACATTAGTTCGATATAAACGTCGATTTTACTGTATGAACTTGTTTGAAATCTAGATTCATTTGCTTAGTTGTAACTAGTAACTTGCAAGGCTGGGCCGCATTTAATAGTGGCATAACTGAGTTGCTCGGTCAAATCAAATCAAATTTATTCCTGCAACCAATCAACACAAACAAAAAAGTAACAGCAACAAAAATCTTTTCGTAGCTAGTTGGTTAGTGGTTAGCGTGCTGGACTGTCAATCGAGAGGTCGGCGGTTTAAATCCCAGTCAGGGCAGAAATTTCGTCGAGATTTCTGCTCTACCTGCACTTTCTTGCCAACTAACCTACAATGAGTACACTGACCGTACACTGTTGGTGGGAAGATGAGACAGCGATGGAAAGGACTGGACACTCCCCATATGCCGAGGTTACGAAAATGAAATCGCTAACACTTCATATTCATCGCTGCCTCAGGCAGCGATGAATATGATTGCTATTCGGGGATTGCTTGTAGGATTGCTTTTCGTCTTCTTCTTCTATTTCTTCTTCATCATAATCATAATCTTCTTCTTCATAATCATCTACTTCATTTCATCTTCATCATCATCTCCTTCTTCATCATCTTCATCATCTTCTTCTTCTTCATCATCGTCATCTTCTTCTTAATCATCGTCATCTTCATCGTCATCACCTTCTTCTTCTTAATCTTGTTCTTGTTCTTCTTGCTCTCCTTGTTCTTGTTTTTCTTGTTTTTCTTGTTCTTCTTGTTCTTCTTCTCTTGTTGTTGTTGTTGTTGTTGTTCTTCTTCTTCTTCTTCTTCTTCTTCTTCTTCTTCTTCTTCCTCTTCCTCGTCTTCGTCCTCGTCCCCCTCCTTCTCTTCCGTTCAAAACTGTAATTACATAGGATTCGCAAAACTGACATCCGGATAACTGAAGAATACCTAACAGGACCTGGTGCATCTCATAAACAGGCCGATCACGTGTAGACACCGACCGTGGAAAATCGTGGATTCTTTAAGTTGTTTTGTTAAGGTCATTGTAAAATGTAATGTAAATATAATAAATGCAAGTCTCCAAACATTCTCGGCGCCACACAAAAACCGCGCCAGGGAGACCAGCCTAAACACCGGCGCTATATAAAAATAAAGTCCGCAAGAGCTAGGTTGTTTGGTCGATTACGGTGCCAGGTCAGAAGATAGGGGTGGGATTAAGCGGAGGAGACAGCATGCCGCTACGTTGTTGTATATACATTTTATTCACATGGAAAATACCAAAGCATTCATCGATATATCTTCAAACGAGTTACGATGCCCACCAGTTGGCCCGGTGAGCTACTTTGCTTAGAGCGCACGTTAATACTTTGATGCTCCTCAGCACGCGGGGATCAGACTCGCCTCCCGATGATTGCTTATTTCTGAGATTTTAATTTCAGGCTAGTACGACCTCTACACGGGTACCTTAAATGGCGTGGCACCCATTCTAACGGATGGATCTCACCCGATCAATTCATTGAAAAATGAGTAGGGACGAGGAAATACGGTCGTTAGAGAAAAACGTGTACATTACCATTTACAGTAGGTCTAAGTTCCCTAGAGATTAAGTCGCTGAACTTTAGTTGCGTTTGCCATCAAGATACTGGGAAACAGAAAGTATTCGCCCGCGGATCCTTTTTTGACGCAGATGAGCAGAACACTGGTCCTTTCTTCCACCACAGACAACTGCATTGATGCTCCTAAGTGTAGACTTCAGGCTAAACTACTCGACATATGGCTCCACTTGGTCGTTGGAACAAAATTCACTCAACGCAGTTAAAAACAACTGAAGGAAATGGTTGTATATAGCTATTGCAACGCATTGCGTATACGGTAGTTTGCTTAATTTGTTTGTTTCGACGTCGAATATATATATATATATACATATATATCTATATATATATATCCGTTATGTGTAAGCTTATTCTACATAGCAACAATACGGTTTACACTTAAAAAACAAACCAATATCGGTTCAATTGTAAATAGTAATGTGTTGCTTTCCAAATAATAACAATACTGGCCTAAACAGTAACAATATTGGTTCCATTCCCAATAGAAACAGTGCTGGTCCCATTGAATACAGTGTAGTAACAATACTGGTTCCATTCCAAATGGAAGAGACATTGGTTTCATTCAATATTGTGATGAAATTGCTTTCATACCAATTAGTCACAGTTTTCTTCCGCTCAAAACTGTAATTATGTTGTTTCAATTTCAAATACGTTTGAGTACTAATTCGGAGCTGTAATAACAATGCATTGATACATACATACATACATACAAACACACATACATACATACATACATACATACATACATACATACATGCATACATACATACATACATACATACATACATACATACATACATACATACATACATACATACATACATACACACATACACACACATACATACATACATACATGCATACATACATACATACATACATACATACATACATACATACATACATACATACATACACGCATACATACTTACTTACTTACTTTCGTAATAGTAAACTCCAAATATCTAGGGCGTTACTCTGAAGCAGGCCACCGGTTTATTCACGATCGCTGCGTCGTATCAGAGGGGTTGTCAAGAGATTCAAGGGAAGATTCGACTGGCGAGTCGGAGGTGAAAGTGACAGAATTGGTGGGTACGGAAGGGGCGGGGATTTTCTTGATATGATCTGGGAGGCCAAGGATAATACATTCTTGTTTGGCTTAGTTACATCAATAGTGGCATTCTATTAATAAGAAATGCTTTAGTTCCGAACTCAGCAGCATTCAAGTACGATTGAAAACATCATTGCGTGTTCCATCTTGCATGGCAAAACTGGTTCCATTCGAGGAAGTAAGAAACGTTGGTCCTATTTCGACGCCTCTGCAAACTGCAGTCTTTCTGTTCTGCACCATTACGCATTTATTAAGCGCCACTATAAAACGACCAAGCATCAATCGATGGCGCTGAGCAATTGTGAGTGACAGACTTGCTCAAGGTCCATACACAGTAACCGTCTCAGAGGAGGAGGAGGCTCGAACCAGTACTATCCGCGTTACAAGGCAAACCCTCTAACCGTGTAGTCTTCAACGTGTCTTTCGGCAGAGCCCCGGGTCTATTTTGACGACTTGAAGAACTTCTTCGACCTGTTCAACCATCCTCCGTCAAGAAACTTCGGTTTGGTTTTGTGGGTGTGGCCTCCCTCCGACTCTTTCCTCTCCGCCGACTTATCCGCACTGGAATGACCCCGAGAGGATGGCGACTGGACGTCGCTGATACGGAGGCTGGCGGCGTCCTTCACCGTGCCCTGTCCTTCACTGATGCTTACCGAAACCGCCTGCAAACAAGGTGTCTGGCCGGAGTTCGAACCCTGAACGGATTTCGCCGATCGGTCAGTGTTTGTGGCTGTCACGCAGAACGCTGTTGCTTTGTGGTTCGACAACGAGGACTTGCCTTTAGACTGACTCACAGGGGCCACGGGATTTGCTGATCCCGCGTGAACCTTATCACCAGGGTCATTCCGCAGACTTGGCACTATTTTCTTGTTCGGCGGAATACTACATAGTGCGAACGTCCGCGTCGGTAAGCGTCCAAATTCGAAACTTGATTTTTTGTTGTCTTGCCCGAAAGTATTCTGCGACACGGTATGTGGTGTAACAGGTGGTAGTGGTGAGGGTATTCTGTCTTCTACCGTCGGGTGCGGTCGCACGTTTCGAACCAGCTGATTGTGGCGAGTTTGGACTGGGCTTTGTTCTGGCTTCTTCATCGTGCAACCGGTTGATTGTGAGGTGCGCATCTCATTTTGGTGACTGGTCTCATCGTCATCGGAGGACGTTCTTGAGCGGCGTCCAAGCCTCTCGGATGAATGATGTCTCAAGCGAATCCTTCGTCTCTGGCTGTCCGCCATAAGCTCGGCCGCCGTCTTGAGTTTCCGTAGGATGATTGGACTCGGCGAACTTTGGAAGGGGCTTTGGTTCTTCAGAGACTGACCGTCGATTGTGCTGGATGCTTTGCCCAACGTCACGAGGTTTACTTTGTCTGTCTTGAAGGTGCGGCTGTGCGGCAGCGTCCGGTACTTGGGTGCAGTAGCCGTCCAGTCAGGTTGAAATGAGGTCTCGGGTGGGTTCTTCGCGTGGACGCTTGAAGAGTGCTTGACGGTTGGAAGGCCCCGCGGGCACAATTCGCCAATTTGGTGAAGGGAAATGATTTTCGGCGGGGTGAAGGTCAGAATCTGGCGTTGCATTTCCAAGTCCCTCCGAGGCGCCACTGCGGCGCTGGAAGAAGTTGATTCCAGAACGGGATTTGTAGCAGACGACGCTGTTTGTGAAGTCCCGCCTGCAGGGCACCGACTATCTAACAGGAGTGTATTTTGCAGCAGACCTGGAATTTGGTCGTCAAGACCCTCGCTGCTTCGTACCACTATCGGTCGAAACCTGCGACCCTCTTGCGGTACGGTGGAGGACATCTCCTGGTAATAACGAGGCAGCTGTGGCTCCCGACGGGCTCTGACGGAGCGGAATATCGCGCGGAAGGCGCTGGGGGAACGGCGGTGGAACGACTCATCGTCGGCTGAACGTCGCCTCTCTCGCCCTGACGGAGCGACAGATTGTTCCGCGAGTGCCGAGAACCGATGGAATTGGGCGATGGGTTCCGACTGAATCGGTCCTGACTGAATCGGTTCTGACTGAATCGGTTCTGACTGAATCGGTTCTGACTGAATCGGTTCTGACTGAATCGGTTCTGACTGAATCGGTTCCGACTGAGTTGACGGATGCTGCGAGGGTAGAATGTCAACGTCGGTGCGAGTATTGGTGTTGATGCACGTGCTGTTGATGAGAGTGGAATCGAGGATGGTACCGGTTGAGTTGGCACTGTTGGCGCCTGGTATTCCGATTGTCCTATTACTGTTTATTGTAGTGGCGTCTGAAGTTCTGCTAGTGGTGGTGGGACTTGTGGTGCTGAAGCCAGAATTTATGGTACATATGCTTGTATCAATGTCGATATTTGCCGTTGCACTGGCATTAATGTTGGGACTGGTAATGTTCCGCGGTTCCGGGGTGTCGTTGATAATATTGTCGATACTGATGGTCTTGCCGTGTTCAGGAGTGGTTTTGGTGAATATGGTCTTTCCGTTTTCAGGAGTGTCGTTGGTAGTGTGGTTGGTACTGGGCCTCGTTTCATGGTTGGCGATGGTACTAGTTTCGCTGCCGTTCCTCTTCGGCCAGTCAGTCTGTGTGAAGGCGGGTGTCGTCGAAATTGCTTCTGGGGTCGTCTGAACTTCCGCTGAATCAAAACTCTTGGCTGGAACTGCGACAAAAAAATTCAAAGAAAGTAACGGGTAAACTAAAATATTTTCTACAGCTTAGATGAAACCAATTTCCTGTTTTTCCTTCTCTTCTTCCTCCTCTTCCTTCTTCTTCTTCTCCTTCTGAACCTCCGTTTGCTTCTTCTCCTGTTCCCCCGCTCCTCCCCGTTCTTATTTTCTTCCCTCTTCTTCTTCTTCTTCTCCTCCTGCTTCTCATTCTTCCCTTCCTTCTTCTCCGTCTACTCCGTTTTCTCTCCTTTTTGTCATCTTCCTCTTGAGACAGTTACCATTAAATGCCTCAAGGTCAACGACCACTTTCGCTAGTGACAGTAAATGAAAAAAACGACTTAGAGGAAAAGCATTCGTAGGTTTCGAACCTGTAGCCGACCGCTGTTCCTTCTCGTGTTGTAGTTCGGTGATCTGTTCCCGCAGTTCGTGCATCGCTCTGTCTAAGGATGCCACCTGTTCATCTTTAGATGCGATCTCCAGCTTCAGCCTCTGAATCACTGTATCGCCTCTGTGCACAAATGGCAAATATTTCCAGCAAACAATGTGTACAATAAGGCGCTCTGATGTGCAGCAGCACTGCAGAGCTGACTGACTTACGGTGAGCGCCTATAGGTGCTCAAACAGCTCCTATAGGCGCTCACCCTAAGTCAGTCAATCAGTCAGTCAGATTGTTCAATCAAAAAGCCGATTGCAGGTCAAAAGGTTAAAGGTCAAGAGGCCGGAACTTTCGTCAATTGCCGAGCCAAAGGGGTTGGACTGCAAGCTGGCTCACCTGACGATGAACGTCTGAGGCTGGAAGAAGCTGTGTCGATGTTTGGGAGATGGGAGATTGTTTTTTTTACAAACTGACCAACTGACTCATTGAATGGCCAGCTGGCTGACTGATTGAAATCTTTATAGCAGAGTATAATTTAAGAAACTAACCATTTATTAAATTCATATAAGTAATCAAATTATCTATACTAGATTTATTAATGATGTAAATAATCAGAAATGTATATGAAATCATTCTTCTTATTCTTGTCCTTTTTCTTCGTCGTCGTCATCGTCGTCATTATCATCAGTATCATTATCATTATCAATCATCAAAACCAACCCATAGTCAGGTCAATATACAGAAGATCAACCTCAGTCTGCTAGGACAACCTGTGTTGGATGAGCAATTTTAAAGAGTTAAGTCTTAAGTTGAGAACGGACAGAAACATGGAAAGAGTTCCTAAATCTGTGCCCAGCAAAAGGTTGAGAAATTATCACTGTTAAACAACCCACGTATAAAGAAATTCTCTTACCTCATCTCCCCAGCTTCCTCCACCCTCACACGTTCATCCCCCGTCTGGCCATCTTGCAGTCCAACCCCCTTGGCTTCACAGTTGACGAAAGTTCCGGTCTCCTGACCTTTAACCCCTTTGTCCTCCAAGCGGCGAACAGACGGCTCAGCGACAGCAGCCTTCGGGAGATGAGTTCCTTCGGCTTCCGGTCCCGAGTTCATTTCCGGTCTGTTTCCATGGCAACTGTTTTCTGTTGATCCATAGGTTGTGCTTCTGGACTCCATGACCTGCTCCAATTTCATGTCATCGGTTGATTTCTCACTCTTATTATCGTCGACCTTGACATTCTCTTTGTCCTCAGCTTTCTCCACTTCCTTTACTTTCGCAGCATTGATGACCTTCTCCGCGTCTTTAGGTTTCTCAGCGTCCTTGACTTTCTCCGTTTCCGTTACTCTATCCGTGTCTCTCACCGTCCTAGAATCATTGACCTTTTCAGTGTCCTTGACCTCACTGAATTTGACCTTTTCAGAGTCATTGACCTTCTCCATACCCTTTACCTTCTCAGTATCGATGACTTTCTGCGCGTTTGCGATCTTCTCCGCATCAGTGATCTTGTTTGCATCTTTGACCTTCTCCACATCCTTGACCTTCTCCACACCCTTGACCTTCTCCACGTCTTTTACCTTCTCTGCGTCCTTGACCTTATCCGTTTCCTTGACCTTCTCCGTGCCCTCGACCTTCTCTGTGCCCTTGGACTTCTCCGTGCCCTCGACCTTCTCTGTGCCCTTGGCCTTCTCCGTGCCCTTGACCTTCTCCTGGCTTCGGCCGTCGCGCGCGCTGCCTTCGAGCCGCTGTTTCATCTCGGTCAGCTTCTGCAGTTCGCTCTCCAGCTTCTGCTCCTTCTTTTCGATCTTCATCAACTCCTTCTCCTTCCTCTGCGCCGACTTGGACCGCTCCCTCGACCAGCTCCTGGGGTTGTCCCCCTTCTCCCGGCTCCTGGCCCCGCTGCGCCCCTCCCTCGATTTCGCCCTACCCCCTCGCACTCTCTCCCAGTTCTCGACCGTTCGGATGAAGCTCTCCGAAAGCTGCTCGACCTTCTCAGGCGTCGCCCCAGGGGCAGTAGAGCGCAAGTTTGCGTCCGTGGAGTTGGACTCGGAAACACGGCTACGCCTCGACTCACGAGAAGAGGCTGCTGACAACAAGGAACAACACAAGGACAACAGCAATAAGTGCAACAGCCTACACGCCGTTAACAATCTCAAACAATCAAATAAGCTTTATTTTTTATGTCGTATTACAATTCGATTACATGCGCCACGAAAGCAACGGGACAAGAGAATACACGATAAGATAAGGTGAGATAAGATAAGCTAATCCAAAGCAAGGCAAGATAAGATCAAACGGATCATATACATTACGAGGCGGTGGTCTTTTTTATATAGCACCCTCATTTGTACTCTGACGATAGCGAATACGAGCCAGCTGCTCGGATTCCACGTTACGACCTTGAACAGGACGTTTCCGAACATTCATCTCACGCCTCAAGTACAGATTTATTGACATCGAGCGCGTTTTATGAGCAATAAACAAAAAATAATCAAATAAGCAGATAAATGAAATATCCCATACCGCCGGTAGCAGCGGCGTTCTTCTGCTTCGCTTCCCATTCTTCCATTTTGTTGATGAAATCCTCGGTGAATTTAACGACTGATGCGTCCACACTCTTGGCTGTCGGAACAGAACAGAACGACGTAAACAAGCCATTACTTCTCGGATACAGATGAATTATTCGGCCTTTCCACTTCTCCGGCGTCTTAAAGCAAATTCCTTTCACCGTTCTCCGATCGTTACAGGGTGCTTGAAAGTCTGATGGTTAACGCACTGGATGTGGCTCAGAGGTCGCGGGTTCAAATTCTGTCAAGGGCAGGAAGAAGTTTAAAGGCACGTGCTGTACTGGCGCCTCTAGCGAAATTTTACTATGCATTGTCGGTGAGAGGATCAGATGGCGAGGGAGTGGACTGGCCACTACCCCGTATTCCTGTGCCGAGGCTAAGATGAAGATATCATTAATAGTTTATATCCTTGGCTGCCTGTATGACCTAGCATGAGGAACTCTTCTACTTCTACTGCTACTGCTGCTGCTGCTACTACTACTACATATATACTACAACTATACTACTACTACTTCTTCTTTTTCCCGTTCTTCTCATGGTCCTCCTCGTCCTTCATCATCATCATCGTCATCGTCATCGTCATCGTCATCGTCATCGTCATCGTCATCGTCATCGTCATCGTCATCGTCATCGTCATCGTCATCGTCATCGTCATCGTCATCGTCATCGTCATCGTCATCGTCATCGTCATCGTCATCGTCATCGTCATCGTCATCGTCATCGTCATCGTCATCGTCATCGTCATCGTCATCGTCATCGTCATCGTCATCGTCATCGTCATCGTCATCGTCATCGTCATCGTCATCGTCATCGTCATCGTCATCGTCATCGTCATCGTCATCGTCATCATCATCATCATCATCATCATCATCATCATCATCATCATCATCATCATCATCATCATCATCATCATAATCATCATCATCATCATCATCTTCTTCTTCTTCTTCTTCTTCTCCTCATTCTTTGAAAGTTGTCAATAAGGTTTGCACAAATTCAGCTAAAGGATGGAATGAATTAGACAACACACATAGATAACAATTGGAGAACTTGGTCTATTTTCACACATTATTTCAGAAATGTTGTAAGTCCAAACCACAAGAATCGTTAAAATTCCATTTAAACCTTTAGTAACGCACAATCGGGACAACGGTCTCCTTTAGATCGACTCAGGGTCAAGACATAAAGTTAATCTAACAAGTTTTATTATAACGTCTTTGTTTTCGCTACACAAAGCATTCATCACTGGTGAACCAATACCTAACCGTTTTAAAATAACGCAGTGTATGCTCAGAAAAGGCATAGTTATAGAATCTGAGATTAGATAAGGCTGCAGAACCAAAATTAAACAACAGGAGAAGGAGGTTACGAAACCGTACAATGAAATCGAAATTTGATAATGAATGCTCCTTACAAAGTTCAAAAGAGCACATTGAAGCCGAGCAACAGGAAACGTTAGGAACTATAGGACCGTAAATCAAGGGTGTCCCTTGGAGCTACCGAACGGCAGGCGACTGTATTGTTCTACGCAAGCCCGCTGGTGCGAGTGGCTTCCATGCAATATATCCAAACCATCAATGGGGGACCTTAGGATGGTGGTGTTCTGGTGTATTGCGAACGCTGTCGCCTGTTGTAGCTCTACAAGGAACTCTGAACAAGGTGTTATCTGTTAACTCTGGATAGGAAGGAATACGTTGGCTGGGCTACATGTGTGTGTGCTTGAGCTCGCCACTTATGACCCTCACAGTTATCTCTGTGCAATGCGTTGCTTGTTGACGAACTTTCTCTTCTCAATGATATTTGACATTCTTCAGGTTAGCATAAAGTAGCGCCTCTGTGAGGTACTTCAGTGGTCCGATATGAAGCGCCTAGGCCATAGGTAATTGAATAATAACTAAAACATTTCGTAGGTCAAAGAGAAGATTTACCTTTGAACTAGCTTAAAGGTTCGTGGGTTGGCTCATTCAAAGAGATTGAAGAAGATCGAACAAGGCGGTTGGGTGGAGTTCAACAGGATGGCTGAATGGAGTACAACAGGGTGGTTGGACGGAGTTCAACAGGGTGGTTGGATGGAGTTCTACAGGGTGGTTGGGTTGGTGATGCGCAGCTTGTGCATTCTTGAAGTCCTGAGCATTGAAGCAACGACCTCATGCGCATTCTAAGAGTTTATAGTTGAAAATTTGGCCATATAAGAGAATGAGATGTACTGTATACTGTCATTACCGCGGCCTATTGTCTTGAATTCCTTCTTCGATTTTTTTCTGGCGTGTGTTCTTCGTAAAGTCGAAGTGTCGTCAGAACCTAAAACGAAGACACAACTACACAAGTAAAGAACTACATCTGAATGATTCGCAGTGAGGGCGATAAACATAAAGCTCATGCAGATATTTTTCTAAGGAACCATTCAGATAACTAACGATGATAGCCAGTCGGGTTTCGTATTTTGACAGTTCCATCAGTATTTATTTTTATGTTCATATTTTGACGTCTTAGCTACAACCAATGCGTCAAGACAAGAACATTTATCCCATGTGCTTATGTATTTAAGTATTGGCTTCCTGTTGAGCAACGGATTTGCTTCGAATTGGGCTCACAGTTCATAAAACATTGAACTCTAGTCAACCACAACACTTAAAATCGGTTATTTTTATCTAAACATAATCGATATTCAATACGGTCACCTGATCGAATTTCTGTGTTCCTAATTAAAACTAGAATTACCATTGGTGAACAAGCTTTATCGTTTGCTGGACGTAGATTTTGGAACTCCCCCCTATGTCTGTTTGGAACACCCTCACTGTGTCTGTATGGAACTCCCTCCCTGTGTTTGCTTGGGACTCCCTCCCTGTATATGTTTGGGACTCCCTCTCTATGTCTGTATGGAACTCCCTCCGTGTGTTTGCTTGGGACTCCCTCCCTGTATCTGTTTGGGACTCCCTCTCTGTGTCTGTATGGAACTCCCTCCGTGTGTTTGCTTGGGACTCCCTCCCTGTATCTGTTTGGGACTCCCTCTCTGTGTCTGTTTGGAACTCCCTCCCTGTGTCTGTTTGGAACTCCCTCCCTGTGTCTGTTTGTTACTCCCTCCCTGTGTCTGTTTGCTACTCCCTCCCTGTGTCTGTTTGGGACTCCCTCCCTGTGTCTGTTTGGAACTCCCTCCCTGTGTCTGCTTGGAACTCCCTCCGTGTGTCTGTTTGGAACTCTCTCCCTATGTCTGTTTGGAACTCTCTTCCTATGTCTGGAACTCCCTCCCTGTGTCTGGAACTCCCTCCCTGTGTCGGTTTGAAACTCCCTCCCTGTGTCTGTTTGGAACTCTCTCCCTATGTCTGGAACTCCCTCCCTGTGTCTGGAACTCCCTCCCTGTGTCGGTTTGGAACTCCCTTCCTGTGTCTGTTTGGAATTCTCTCCCTATGTCTGTTTGGAACTCCCTCCCTGTGTCTGTTTGGAACTCCCTCTCTGTGTCTGTTTGGAACTCCCTCCCTGTGTCTGTTTGGAACTCTCTCCCTATGTCTGTTTGGAACTCCCTCCCTGTGTCTGTTTGGAACTCTCTCCCTATGTCTGTTTGGAACTCCCTCCCTGTGTCTCTTTGCAACCCCCTCCCTGTGTCTGTTTGGAACTCCCTCTCTGTGTCTGTTTGGAACTCCCTCCCTGTGTCTGTTTGGAACTCTCTCCCTATGTCTGTTTGGAACTCTCTCCCTATGTCTGTTTGCAACCCCTCCCTGTGTCTGTTTGGAACTCCCTCTCTGTGTCTGTTTGGAACTCCCTCCCTGTGTCTGTTTGGAACTCTCTCCCTATGTCTGTTTGGAACTCCCTCCCTGCGTCTGTTTGCAACCCCCTCCCTGTGTCTGTTTGGAACTCCCTCTCTGTGTCTGTTTGGAACTCCCTCCCTGTGTCTGTTTGGAACTCTCTCCCTATGTCTGTTTGGAACTCTCTCCCTATGTCTGGAACTCCCTCCCTGTGTCTGGAACTCCCTCCCTGTGTCTGTTTGGAACTCCCTCCCTGTGTCTGTTTGGAACTCTCTCCCTATGTCTGTTTGGAACTCTCTCCCTATGTCTGGAACTCCCTCCCTGTGTCTGGAACTCCCTCCCTGTGTCGGTATGGAACTCCCTCCCTATGTCTGTTTGGAACTCCCTCCATGTGTCTGCTTGTTCTGCTTAGTCGCGTATGTCACTTCGTTCTCGACTTAAGACCTACTTTTTCAAAAGTAGGTCCTCTGGGACCTCCAGGCGGCCCTCAAATTTCAAATACTAACGGGCCGCCAGTCACGTGATTCCGCCAGAAGCCCTTTCAAATCCGAATCCTTAGACCAAAACATTGGCTACACTAACCTTAAACTTCTTAAACCTGCCCGATGACGGATCCTAGTCGGGGACGATTGCCTTCTCCTTGTTTCTTATACTTTCTTCGGCATAATCATAGAGAGGAATATCGCAGTTCATTCCTGGCACGTGCAGCCTATTTCTGTGCATACTTTCTCCTTAGTACCGTCCTTCAGTGGAGATCCTATGGAGGCGTACAGTTGTGTTACCTTTGCCTCTATACTTCTGTTGAGTGTTACCTTTGCCTCTATACCTCTGTTGAGTGTTACCTTTGCCTCTATATCTCTGTTGAGTGTTACCTTTGCCTCTATACCTCTGTTGAGTGTTACCTTTGCCTCTATACCTCTGTTGAGTGTTACCTTTGCCTCTATACCTCTGTTGAGTTTCTGCAGAGGCTTGTTGCTTTTCTCCCGTTCTATGACGGACCCGTAATTCGAATCCAGTCCATAGAGGTTTAAAGCCGACACGCTAGCCACTCGACCACCATGTAAGCTCAGGGTTGTAGTGGTAAAATTAGAGGTGAGTACACGCTACCGGTGAGAAGCGGCGTCACTAGGACTGATATCACCCTCAAAAAATGTGATGACCTTTTTTTAGGAATTCGTCTATGAAAAATTGATGACCTTTTAGGAATTCTCAGAAAATTCTTGACCTTTTTTAGCAATTCGTCTCTGAAAAAGTTGATGACCTTTTTTAAGTCATTCGCCCTCAAACCTTTAATTACCTTTCTTTTTTGTGGAAATTTCATTATGATTACTCAATGGCTATACGGTCTCTAGAGAGGTAAGTATACGCTGTATACCCGCTGATGCCCTCGCCACAGCCATGAGTATACCGTATACGCTGTCTAGAGGTGAGTATACGCTGTATACCCGCGTATACCCTCGACTACAGCCCTGTGTCAGCTTAAATCGTTCGGAGCATTAGCGTTACTGCCATATAAACGAGAGAAAAATTCCAACGCGTAGAGATCAAGAGTAAATGAATAGATTGATGGAAAGGGATAGTGATGGAAAAAACGTTCAAAGAGGAGAGATTAGCAGGGACGCGATCTCAAGCAGGAAAGAACAACAAAGAAAAGAAAAAGAACGAAGAAACATTCAGTTGTCGAAGATCCACAAACATTTACGAAGAAGAAACACAACCGTGAATGAAAAGACGTCAAACATAAACGACAAGGGGAAGAGAGGCAGCCTTGAGCGCCAAGTTGTTAACGACTTCGTTTTTCATGGCCTCGGCACATAAGAGGATGTAACTACTTTCTTCTTCGTCGTGTGATCCTTCAACTACCAGTGTACTCATTGTAGCTGAGTTGGGTATCAGCGCATGTGGAGCCGAAACAGATTTCTACTCTGGCTGAGCGCTCGTGAATAAGTCAGCGCTCGTGAATAAGTTCAGCGCTCGTGAATAAGTCAGCGCTCGTGAATAAGTTCAGCGCTCGTGAATAAGCTGGTGGTTTGCGTAAACGTAGTTGTTTTGGAAGTTGGCAGGAACACAGATTTTTGCTTAGTAGCGACAATCGACTGACGTCTTGAACATTATTAATGGCGTTAGAATGCTAGCTTACTATAAATTGTAGGCGTAATCTCTCAGGGGTCAAAAACTAATTTTTATTATTTCAATTATTAATACAATTACTTTGTTATTACTGTTATTTTTTTTACCCGAGGTATATATGATCCCTCAGGTGCAAGATACTAATTAATTATGTTGACTCTGGAGTGGCCGTCCTGGTCAAGATTCGGAAGAACAAAAGTGCTGTGGAAGGCGACTGCGTTGAAACGTTGAATTACAACGGACAGGCGCTGGAACAGATAGCTGGTTTCCCTTGGGTCTCCAGAGATTTGGCTCAGAAGACGTCCAAGGTCTGAGAGGAACGCCTGTCCCACGGCGTTAGCTGGTCCCAAGGTTTCAAAAGCCAATGGAACAAAATGGTAGAAATGCATCAGTTCGGTGTACTTAGCGTTTTTCCTGGACTCAGCCAGTTCCGCTGCACCTCCCGCCCGAGTGGAGGTTGTGGGCAGATAAGAAGGGGCTACTGTGTCTGCCACAGTGACGTCCCAGGTCAAACAACGACCCGAGCGCCATGGTATTAAAGTAAGGCCATCTGGTCGTTTACCGTCCGACCTGGAAAGGCCTGGGGGTTCCTTAACTGCCGGAATGCCCGCCTGAACGAGGCTTCTGCAGATAAGGTCATTCAGGACCGCATGCCGGGCGTGTCGGCCCGGGCCGAGACGGCATGACAGGCCATGCGAACCATCGGCGGTCACCAGAGTGCCGCACGGGCAGTCATGTGGATGGCATATGGCCGTGCCAAGGCGAAGGCCGACAGCTATTCGGACTGCCTCGTCATACAGTCTGAGGCCGCACGTGCTGATGGGCAAAGCAAACAGCCAGTCACCTGCGTGTGGTGCGGAAACTGCTCTAAGTCGTGCTTGATGGTAGGCGCTGGTGTGAAACTGAGCAAGCTCAGTTACTGTCCTCTGAATAACGGGTCTGTCCCAAAATGACTGTCTGTGAGATAGCCCCCCGTCCGGATATGACATAGAGTAACTGGAGCACCATTCCTCGACCGAGGTGGCAAACTGTGTGTCTGTGTCAATGATTAAGTTACTGAGCATGGAGGATTGGATGGCAAGGGTACTTGCAGCGGAAGAAAAAAAAGGGGGGTAGCGCAAGCGAAGAAACCCTATGGATTCCCAGGCCTCCAGCTTTAACAGGGAGGGAGGCCTGCAACCACTGATCATCCGACAAAGGAAGGTTGAGGATTGAGCAAAGACCGTCTCTCAACAGAGAGTCGTATTTCTCGAGAAGAGGATGACCCGAGCAAGGGCCGCAGCGAAGCGTGTGCATCAGTTTAGAAGCGCTGAGAGAGCACCTGAGTAGGATAAGAGCATCGTGTTTAGTGATGCTTATCAGTCTGGATATGGCCATGAAAGTTCAGAGCAACGGGATTCCAGACATGCCGAGAGGGCCTCCGAGGTGGACAGCGCGGCGCCCAGAAGGGTGTCACTTTCTGGCTTAGTGACTGAAAAGCGACGGAGCGTTTCAAGGGAGACTGGGTCATCAGAGCGCGATATTACCTCGCACTTTGCATGGTTCAGAGATAACCCTAGTTCTCTGCATTCGCGCTCGATGGTTTCAACGTCGGCAGCCACCCCCGCTGCCCCTCCCCCCAAAGTGAGATCATCAAGGTATCCCAGTGCCAGAGGGGATTGCAGGTTAAGCAGAATCGCCTGTAGGGGAAGACAAAATAGGAGTGGGCCGAGGGGGTCGCCCTGCTGCGGTCCCACCTCTGACCGGAGGGAGAACCGACCAAACTTAAGGTCAGAGGTTTCCGCGTAAGCTAAATTACAGTATGGCAGAAGTTCAGGTAAAGTGTCTAAAACCGAAGAAAGCATGCGGTCTCTGTACAAACTGTTAAAAGCATTGGAGAAATCTAGTTTCACAAGTATTGAGTCTTCCTGCATACTGCTTAGGAAGCGCCTAACGGTGTGGACAGCCGCCTCGCAGCCCCCCGATACGCCTACTCCCACCTGCTTGTTAGAAAAGTAAGTTGAAACTCTTGGGAGGGCGAACGAGTTGGCGCATTTGGAGCTTAATCTACGCCAGTAATATCCAATTACGATTGGGCGTAGGCCCCCAGACTTTTTACGTAAGGCAAAGAGTGTGCCGCCAAAAAGGGTAGAGCGAACTTCGTTGGGGCAAATACCGGCTAGAAGTAGGTTCACAAGGGCGGTGATAGCAGAGATCAACTCAGGCCCTGTTTCTTTGCAATTGGTTAAATCCAGCAGATGCTGGGGTCTGAGGCCGTCGGGTCCCCCCGAAGAGCCTGCTGGAAAGGAACGGATGTGCTTGCGCACTTCCTCCTCAGAAGTTTGAAAGGGATTTACCGGGGTCTCTAACGGTGTGTTAGGTCGGTCAGAAGGATGGCGTGGATGTTTGGAGCGTAATTCTTCCAGGGATTCCTTGTTTACCGGGACTGGCTTATCTTCTGAACATAAAATTCTGATTGCTGCCTTAATATTACCATCTTCCAATTTGGAAGATATTGCCGCTGCTATCGCTTCCTGATCGTTACATCTGGAAGAGTTTGCGTAAGTACCAGTCTTAGGGTTTGATGTGTCCTCTGAGAACAGGTCATCTGACCTGAGAGGCCAACTGGTCGAGAAGTTCTCGACTCGGCCTTTGATAGTTGAAGTTAGATTGTGGCGTTTGCCACCTCTAACCGGTTGCTCTAAAATTAGAGCTCCAAAAGCAATCAGAACTTTCCAGGGAGAGGGGCTGAGTGGGTTTGACAGAATTTTATTGATGACTAGTGTTAGTAGTCTCCCTACTGACGGCCTGGCCGCCTTTGGAACATGTTTAAGCAGTCTGTTATTCAGCATTGGGTGTGGGATTCTCTCTCCCGAGTGGGGGCCATCAGCAGTGTCCTTGCAACCATTGGGGTTGATAGATTGAGATGCTGATGGTTTTGCAAAGTCAGACTCTTGAGAAGGCGTCTCATCTGGTGTCTGTGAGACAGCCCCGTCACAGTTTTCTCGAGGGGGTTTATGAGACCCAGGGCATGGGTTATTACGTGGTCCATGAAGATGGACCTTTCCGTCTTTGTTGTGCAGAAATCTAATGACCCCGCAAGTGCTGCAAGTGCCCTTTGCTTTTTGTGAAGCTTCGGGCGGAGGTGGGGGTTTAAACCCTGACGGACCGTCCATTTAGTGCAAAGTAACCAAACAAATGGACAGAGACTAGACTTGGTTGGAACAAACTGAAAATTAACATTGTCGGGGCCTCACAGGGGGGCGTGTCTGGCCTCTAACTACTGTTAAATATTGTGCAAACTTTAAGTGAAGTCACATAAACCGTAAGTGTAAAGTACCTGTCAGGAAAACAACTAGTAACCAAACAGCGAACGTCAAAAACGGCTGGCACAGCCGAGACGACAGGCCGTAAACAACGGTTCAGACAAAGGGGCGTGTCTGGCCGCCCGTCCTGGCTACTAACTTCAAACAAACGGCGTGCTAGCATTAAATTAGGCCAAGGTACGAAATCTGCGCAAGAAAGCAGATTCTATGCCGCAAAACCAACGTCAGAAACAACAGCCGGCAAGTGTAAATGTGAAGTTAAAACCAAGTAAAGCCCCCGATAAACAGAGAGCAGCCATCTTGTCCAGAGGCCACTCCATTACTGTTATTGTTATTGTTATTATTATTATTATTATTTTGCCCCAAGGTAGCCTACATATGATCCCTCGGGGACTTAGATATTAGACTATTTATTGTTATTTCCGGAGAATCAGGCCTCGTCCTCTGCTAAGTTATTATTATTATTATTATTATTATTATTATTATTATTATTATTATTATTATTATTATTATTATTATTATTATTATTATTATTATTATTATTATTATTATTATTATTACTATTATTATTATTATTATTATTATTATTATTATTATTATTATTATTATTATTATTATTATTATTATTATTATTATTATTATTATTATTATTATTATTATCATAATTATAAAGTGCGGATGATTCCGATTGTTCGAACAAGTTCGGCGCCAGGTAGGAACCCTGGGCTCAAGCCACAGAAAGAGCGTGAACAAGAACCTCACAGACATACATTACAGAAGCCATCACAGCAAATGCAGTTCCATTAAGAATTATACAAAATAGCAGACAAAAAGACACAAAGACAAAAACTCGTTGAGGATGTGAGAACCACAACAAGGAAGAAGACGAAGACGTTAGAACCGGAGAAGGAGACAAAATATTTTGACACTCCTCCAACTCTGGCTTCGCCGGCACCGTCCAGAATCTTCTCAGATTCATCTTGCCACGCATACCCGCCCTCCGAACGGACGGGAAAAGGCGCGCGAGCGAAACGCCAGATGCCGTGATAAACCTGTGAGTACTTGTCAACAGATGCGCCTGGAAACTCTAACTTTTCCCGGAAAGTTCCTCGTGGCTTTCCCCGGCGCATATCCATTCCATTCCGTCGGTCTCCAATCATAACATTTGTACGGGCTTTGATCCGCGTCTGCCTGGCTCCGGTGCACAACGTGAGACTAACGAAGATCATATGGACGCACTTGACCCGCTTCATGATTACATTCCAGTCCTTCCGATACACGTGATTATCAATGTTTTTTCTACCCGAGCTACATATGGTCTCTCAGGATTTCAAAAATCAGGGATAGCTAAATAACAATAATAAGAGTGGGCTTTGGCAATGCTGTGTACATTGGCATTTCCTCCGCCAATACGCACAAACTCCAGACTGTTCTTAATGCTGCTGCTCGGCTTATAGACGATATTCCTAAGTGTGCACACATTTCTGCCCTTATTCGTGATTCACTCTTCTGGTTTCCTGTCCAACTGCGAATTCAGTTTAATACCATCACCCTCATGCGCAACTGCCTCACTGGATCTGCTGTGGCTTCCCTATTGAATATTTGCAGCCCGGTTTTCTTCCTTGCCTGCGAGGTCTTCCTTGGGATAGTCGGCTCACGGCCTTATGGCTGTCCTTCGTATGCGCTCTTCCACGGTACAGTCTAGGAGCCTCGTCTATGTGGGTCCCTCTGCTTGGGACTGTCTCCCCTCGTCACTCGGCCGAGAGCTTCTTGCCCTCTCTCCAGTTCCGTAGACGCCTGAAAACCTTCCTTTTTGCCTGTGATGCGGGTTGAGATCTGAACGACGTTATATATAAGTGTTCGGTTACAATTGTAAATTAAAAAAATTACAAAATATGCATTCACACGTAAATGCTTGTATAGAATGTTATAAACATAGTTACAAGATCCCTATAGTCGGCCATGAGAGTCAGTTATAGGTATGAATTGTTAGCGACTTCATATTTCTTGGTTTCGGCATACGAGTGCCAGTGATCAGTCCTCCACCTCGCCCTCCGATCTTTCGCTGAAAGTCTGCGGTCAATGTACTCATTTTACAGCTGCGTTCCGTATAAGATGCTGATGAAGCAGAGGGATTTATATATTGTCTGCTGTGGGGCGGGTTTGAACTCCTAGCAATGAGTGGTCAATCCAAGTGGACCTTTCATGTATACCGATATCTCGAGCTCTGTACAGATGGCTCTGTCTGTGTCTCTCTGTCTCTGTCTCTGTCTCCGTCGCTGTTTCTGTATCTGTCTCTCCTTCTCTCTCTCTCTCTCTCTCTCTCTCTCTCTCTCTCTCTCTCTCTCTCTCTCTCTCTCTCTCTCTCTCTCTCTCTCTCTCTCTCTCTCTCTCTCTCTCTCTCTCTCTCTCTCTCTCTCTCTCTCTACATATATATAATTCTGATAGGCGCTATATATATATATATATATATATACTAAGGGAAAAGTATGCACAGAAAAAGGCTGCACGTGCAAGGAATGAACTGCGATATTCCTCTCTATGATCATGCCGAAGAAAGTATAAGAAACAAGGAGAAGGCAACCGTCCCCGACTAGGGTACATCAGCTATATATATATATATATATATATATATATATATATATATATATATATATATATATATATATATATATATATATATATATTCATACATTCGGTAAATGTCTTTAGCACCTCTTAAAGATAATCTGCTTGGAAATTCTCTCACCCCAACCTCGGTGAAAGACAACCACGGTTATTAAGTCTTGGCGAAGGTGTGATAACTCCAGTCTTTCCAGATATAACTCCAGTCCTTCCAGATTTACACTTTATTCTTATTGCTGGCGTTTCTTTACGATATGCATGTGAACGGGGTGTTGATGTTTAAGTTACATATGCTACTACCTCACCACCGCCATCCCACCACCGCCATCCCACCACCACCACACCACCGCCGCCGCCGCCGCCACCACCACCACCACCACTCATTTACTACTATTGTTGTTGCTTCTATTATAATTATTATTGTTTAAGTTGTTGAACTTTTCATTAGGCCTATACAAAATGGCAATTGCAAATGTAAATTTATATAGCGCAACTACTTGACAGACTCATCAGAGGCGCTCCCGACCCAGCACAATGAAACGACGATCGAACAGAATGGTCTTCAAGCGTTTGCGGAAAAGAGGCAAAGTGAGGCTGAGGAGTTCATGTCCCAGGTTGTTAGGCAGCTTTTTCCAGGATAATGCGCAGCAAACTGCTATGCTGGACCGTGGAAGTCCGGCCTGTGGAACAACCAAGTCACCATGCGTTGCAGAGCTGAGAAATCTGCGAGAGGGAAAGGAAGATACTGAAACGTGAAAATCGTTGAGTGAGATGGAGTACAACCTGCCAGGCAATTACGTCCAAGCATCAAGATCTTAACCTCAGTGCGCTTTTGCATGGATAACCATTGCAGTTCCTCCCACATAAACTTTTATATATGCCCAAACCTAGGTGTGCCACCAATCAGGCGAGCAGCAACATTTAAGAAAGACTGCAGCTGAGTAATGCGAGAAGTGGTAAGGCCGTCGTATATATGGCATTACCATAATCAACCCTGAGGCAAACGAAAGCATGCATCAGAGTTGTGGCAGCTTGAGTCGTAAGCGAACGACGTATTGTGCGAATCTGATGCAGTTGATAGAAGCATTCATTCATTCATTCTGGAAATTTATATAGCGCCTCTTAAGAGACCTACTCAGAGGTTCGACATACGTTCTTCACATGCCCTAGAAAGGTCATTTGCTGGTACAAGGTCAAACACCGAAATCACGCACGTAAGTGGATAAAGAGACGCAAGGGTAACAACTTTAGAGAGCTGCCCACGAGTGAGGAAAGTGAAACAAATATCCTCTTCAGTGTATGTATGATCTTTGGCGTGTTACTCTGCCAAGTACACTATTTATTTCCTTCCAAAAAACGCTTCTTTCCATCCAAACAAAGTTTCAGTTAATGCACAGATGTACGTAAATTTTTCATTCCCCGTCTACTGCTCTGCACTAATGGACGAATTGCGTCCAATGTTCGGAATGTAAATAAATCCAATCCGAGCGCATCTCATCTCAACCAAACCACTTCAGTACAATCCAGTCACGGAATTTGCATACCGCCGTTACAGCATGCACGGAGAATTCGTTCATAGTTCCTTGTTAGCAAAACTGCATTCCGAAATCACAACGCAGCGCTTTGTAAGATGCCTAAAAGTTTACTGTAAATGTTCACATGCATATACATATACAAATACACAAATATAATATACATACTGTAACACACATATATATATAAACACACTTACACACACATACATACATACATACATGCATACATACATACATGCACGCATACATACATACATGCACACATACATACATACATGCACACATACATACATACATGCATGCATGCATACAAACAATGTACATCTTTTCAGCGGTGGGTCATGGAATAATTTCTCTTCAAATCTGCGTCTTCTTTTAACCAGGAGCTCTATATGCAACCTATACAAACAGACATATGCTCTTCGTTATCGGTGGCTGGGCTGGGATGGGCAGGGCTGGGTTGGGCTGGGAGCGTCTCTGAGTAGCTCCTTGGCGCTATATAAACACTCTGAATAAATTAAATGAACGAATGAGACCGTGACAATGGCTGCCAGAAGTTAAATTCGACTCCTGTTAAACTTGTTATCGTCTGTCACTACCATATCATGTAATCTTACTGCGGACCTGTTAGCTTGAATTAAAAAACGAAGATCATAGTTATTTCAGTTCAGGTATATGGCGAAAACTGAAGCCATTTTTCAAAACCTCCCTTAAGATTTTCTCCAGAGGCAAATGTGGTTATGAAGTGCTAACGTCCTCATCTCCTTTGTCTCGGCGTATGATAAGGCGGATGTTCAGGCCTCCGGCGCCGTGTTATCTACCCACCGACAGTGTACGGTACGCGTGCTCATTCTGTATCTGAGTTCGCCAGGGGGCGTGAGTGGTGCAGAAATCTCGGAAAATCTTTCTGCCCTGGTGGGGATTTGAACCGTCGAGAGCTGGGTCATTAGTCCAGCAGATTTGCCACTAGACTATCTCCCACGCGGGTTGCTGAGGTTGCCTTTGTCACTAGATAGTGACAAAGGCATCAACAGTTTGTTCTCATCACTTTATCTTCTTGCTCTCAAGGATCCGTACAACTCCTCGTTTAGAGAATTGAGATAACAGGCAACCGAACTGCGTTGGAGGATAAGGTTGATGAGGAATTAAGAGGAATTGAAGGATGTTGAGGAATGGGAACGAGGCAAAAGAGGAGGAGGAGGAGGAGGAGGAGAAGGAGGAGGAGGAATGGAAACATGGTGAAAGAGGAGGAAGAATAAGAAGAGGAATGAGGAGGAATTAGAGGATTTTGCGGAAGAGGCACGAGGAGATAGAGGAAAAGGAGGAGGAGGACTGAAGAGGAATTGGAGCATGTGCCGGAATGGGTGCGAGGAGATACAAGAAGAGGAGGAGGATGAACTAATAGTAATGGGAGAATGTAGAGGAATGGGAGCAGAAAAAGGAGGAGGAGGAGGAGGTGGAAGAGGAGGAGGGGAGGAAGAGAAGGAGGGGGATGAAGTGGTTGATAGCGAAGCTGCACGAGCCCATCATCAGATAAATCGACCTACTTCGGCTGATCTCAGTCAACTCAACAGTTTCAGTCTTTATACTTAATAGCATCCAATAGCAACAGCTGCCAAGTAGCGGTATTAGCTGACAAGCTCAAAGAAACACGACAAGCAACAGCTGCTAAGCAACAACTGGTATTAGGCAACGGCATCAGCAGTTTCAGGGGTAGAGCTACGGAAAAACGTTCCTAAAGAACAGCTGCTAAACGACAGCAAACAGCACAGTCATCCATTACCAAGTATCAGTATCCGTTGCCAAGCAAGCCGCTAAACAACAAGTATCAGTGTCCGTTGCCAGGCAACAGCCTCTAAACAACAGAAAGTATCAGTATTAGCTGCTAAGCTGAGACAAACGTTTTTAAAGGACAGTTTCTAATAGCAACAATCACTAGGCTATTACTCAACCGTTGCGAATCTGGTGGGGAACAACAACAACCGATAGCCTACTTGGCAACCGTTTCCAACCAATAACTTCTAACGCCAACAAGCCTCACAACTGAAGTGTTGTTTCCCGCCACACAGCGCACTCATCTGCCTTTCCCTTTCCGCTCCTTTTCCCTCTCCCTATCCCTTCCTTCTACCTTCCCCTGTCCATTTTCCTCTCCCTTTCCATCTCCATCTCCCTCCCCTTTCCATCTCCCTCTCCCTTTACCTCTACTTTTCCATCTCCCTATCCTTTTCCCTTTCCCTCTCCATTTCCCTCTCCCACTCCTTTATCCTCGACCTTCCCCTCTCCATTTTTCTCTCCCTTCCATCTCCCTCTCCCTTTCCCTTTCCATCTCCCTCTCCTTTTCCCTCTCTCTTTCTCTCTCCATCTCCCTCTCCATTTCTTTTTCCCTGTCCATCTCCCTCTCCCTTTCCCTATACTTTTACATCTCCCTTTTCCGCTCCCACCCTGCACAGCTCTCTACATCAATTCCCCCTAAGCAGGCAGCGGGTGCAAGGGTACAAACGCCGCACCCCTCGGCGCTTCTGCCCTCCACCAAACGAGCGATTAAGATGCGGAGAAAATGGAAGCTCTGGATACAAGTGCGCCCATGTATTGGTCGAATATGCTGATAAAACTTCCGCCAGAGGGCCACAGACTATAAATATAAACAAAAGCAACGCTAGACCCACGTGTACAGACTATATGGACCGATCGACAACCCACTTTCAGGCTCTTACACATGTTGACCTATTATATAATATATATGCGTATGTATATATATATATATATATATATATATATATATATATATATATATATATATATATATATATATATACACACACACACGCACAGGAATCTTAAATATATATATTCTCGTACATATTTTCGTACAAAACCAACATCCATAAGACAGACACGCACCCTTGCAGACAAACATACTCATTGTGTTTACGCAGATAGAACTCAAACACGTGTTCCATTCTCTTCGATTTTATTCTATTCAATTCTATCCTATTCTATTCAGTTCTATTCTGTTCTATACTATTTATCCTACCTGTTTCTATTCAGTTCTATTCTATACTGGTCTGTTCAATTTTATTTTATTTTATTTTGTTCTCTTTCTTATATTCTATTCTATTTCCTTCTGTTAAATCACGGACTGGTCCATTCTATGTTGGCATGTCCTATTCTATTCCGTTCTATTACACTATATACTGGCTTCCATGCAATCTGCAACCAGCCTCTTCTATTTTCTATTTGGCCAGCGGTTGAAGGCCATTCAGTTCGATCGTGGTCTTCAGTTGTCAAGTAGGGAGTATACATATCACGAGTCTTCTCGAAAAGACGCTGTATAAATGAGCACTTACAATTACAATTATTACTGGTCCATTCTATACTGCTCTGTTCTGTTCTCTTCAGTTGCTCGCCAGGTGTTACTTTTTATTTGTTATATTATTATTATTACTTACGCAGCTTGGTCAATGCCTTGATAACATGGAACTTAGTTATATAGGGACCAATGCTATAGCTCTGTACGTAAATTAAGTAGAGAATATACAGGAGGAAGGAACAAACGAATAAGAGAAAAAGACAAAGAAAATAAAAACTTAACTACATGCTTAAAACAGAGATATAAATAGAGTCAGTTAAATAACAACTATTAAGCCGAGTTAACGTTAATTAGATAAATGCGGAGCATTCTTTTTTAAACCTGTAAAGATTGAGTGCCTGTTGAATAGTGATAGGGATATTATTCCAAACATTCGAGCCAGTGAATTTAATTGAGGATCTGCGAGAGTTCGTATGGGCATTTATTGGACGGAGGCATTTAGATTTCCTAGTATGGTAGGGGTTAGTCTGTGTAGCCTATATATGCCTATATGCCTGTTTAGATGTGTCTGTGTGTTTGGGCAAGTATTTGTGTTTTCCGTGCCTGCGTGGGAACAATAGTGTGCCTCTGACGCTAATGATTTGGGAGTGGTTTTAAGATGGCGGCGCCTCTTATATGTTTTCTTTTGCGAGACCGGTGATAGATCGGTTTTCCTGGCGGTGTGGGGTCCGAGCAGATGGGTTGGTTTCCCGAATGGATCGGGTATGGTGTTGCTTTCAACGAGACTTGCAATGAATGTGACCTCTGTGACCTCAGCGGATGCTATTCGTATACCAGCTCTTCCATGACTTTCGCATTCCACTACCACCTGAACTGACGTCATTATTCCTTCTCTGGATGTCTGTATGTCATTTGGTATGTTTCTCTGTCTTTCTGTCTGTCTTGTTGTCTGTCTGTGTGTCCGGTCTGGTATGTCTGTGTGTATGTCTGTGTGTCGTTTGGTCTATATGCATTTCTCTCTGCTGTCTGTTTGTATGTATGTTTGTATGTATGACCTGCTATCTATATCTTTTTCTTCATAGGTGTAGAGATGGGCAGCTCGTCTGACCTGGTTAGGGCTTGATTTCGGAGCTTCATCGGTTAATGCTTGGTTCATAGGCGTTGCTATTTGCTAATTACTCAATAAGTCTTTAATTATAAATAATGATCACAATGATAACAACATCAACAATGACAACAACAACAATAATAATTACAACAACAACAACAATAACAACAACAATAATAATAATGATAAGGATAATAATTAGGCCTATCATCATCATCACCTTGATTCAATTCAACTCGAGCCAATTCAGACTCAAAGTCCGATTCTCGAAAAGCAGAGGACTTGTTACTTGTGAAGGGGAATTGTTACCAACCCCAAACTATCGTCGATGGACTCAAATGGAATACGTAGAGTAACTACACAGTGGACCGAAAAGTTAAGGACGCCGTTTCTTGAGCAACTGGTACGAGTTGAATTCACAAGATTGATCGCTGCAACTCACTACTTTATCTGATTTTCTCCCCTCTGCCTCTGCCTCTCTGTCTCTGTCTCTATCTGTCTGTCTGTCTCTCTGTCTATGTCTCTATGTCTTTCTATCTCTCTGTCTGTATGTCTGTCTCTGTGTCTCTATTGATCTGACTCCCTCTGCCTCTAACACTGCCTTCCTGTCTCTGCCTCTTGTCTCTAGCACTGTCACTCTCTCTAACCCTGTATCTGCTTCTGTCTGTCTGATTCTGCCCGCTTCTCCGTCTACCTTCCTCTCTGTCTGTCTCTCTTCTTGTCTGTCTGCCTATCAGTAAAAAAGCCTGTCTATAGGGTGTCTTTCCGACTGTTTGTCTCTCCGTCCGTTCCACTCCCTCCTATTATCTCCGATAGCTATGACGAGTTTACACAGTCGTGTCTAAGAACTCAAATTAGCAAATTAGGACAGATTGGAGGCCTGTCAATTAGCAGAGGAAATATCTTGCACAATCTGGCGAAATAATTAATGACCGAGTCACAAGTTTTCCTTGTTAGGACCCAGTCGTTTCACTATTTCTTAATTGCATGTGAATACCGCTGTGAAAGAAAACTGTTTTTTACACTGGTGCTTGTTAGGCCTATAGTTTCTTAAATTTATGTACCGTAATTATTTAAATAGCGAATAAAAGGCATTAATTAAAGAAATCTGGGCTAACGAGGAAGTTTCAAGGACGAACTGCCCTGGTTCTAGTTTCTTTAAGTAATTATTTTTTTTGTAAATATTTAAACGTATTAATTGAAGAAATCGAGTACAAGATAGAATGAAAGGCAGATTGACTGATTTAATGATTTAATGACTAACAGATTGACTGACTGAATGACTGAATTACTGACTGATTGAATGACTGAATGACTAACAGATTGACTGACTGAATGACTGATTGACTGACTGACTGACAGACTGACTGAATGACTGACTGATTGACTGACTGACTGACAGACTGACTGAATGACTGACTGATTGAATGACTGCTGACTGATTGAATGACTAAATGACTGACTAATTGACTGACTGAATGACTGACTGGTTGAATGACTGAATGACTAACAGATTGACTGACTGAATGACTGATTGACTGACTGACTGACTGATTGAATGACTGAATGACTAACAGATTGACTGACTGAATGACTAACAGATTGACTGACTGACTGACTGACTGACTGACTGACTGACTGACTGACTGACTGACTGACTGACTGACTGACTGACTGACTGACTGACTGACTGACTGACTGACTGACTGACTGACTGACTGACTGACTGACTGACTGACTTAATGTCTCTTGAAGAGACATCTCAGTGAACGAAGAAATCAATGAACAACCCAATGAATGTATGGGTGAATTAATTACAAAAGACTCTTTGCACTATAATAAGATCTTCCTTACCTTTGGCTGATCTGTCATCGTTTTGAGGCGAGGTCCCCAACCTAGAAGATCGAGGTGTTGAGGAAACGGTCATCTGACGTTGCAGCTGAGAAGGAACTTCCGTTCTCGAAGTCGGTGAGTGAGACTTCTCTCGTCTTTTGGTTAGAAAGCCAGTGGAGCGGCTGGGAGACGCTGATGGATGGCGGAAGCGTTTCTCCTTCAACGTGTCCTGCTCCGACTGGGCCGTCAAGGACGACGTAACAACAGAGGTGCTTGGTTCTTTGCTGGCGTCACGTGGTCCAGGTTCTTCCAGATTCTCGTTGGCATTGTTGGGGCAGGTGTCCTGAGGTTGACCCTGGTCTTTCTCATGACCTTGTCCTTTCTGATGACCTTGGCCTTTCTGGCGACCTTCGTCCTGATGCTGTCCATCGGACTTAGGATGACCTTCGCCCTTCGATTGACCTTCAACTTGCCGGTGAGCCTTCAGCTTGAAACTCTCTCGGCGTGTGTGTATTATGTCCTTGACCTTGCCCCAAGCTGCTCTTGCCCTTCGTCCTGGTTCGACTCCATGCGACTGGCTCATCTGTTCATCGTGACCTTCGGGGCCCTGATCCGGCGCCGTGATCGGACTGGAGGGCATGCTCTTTGACATCGTGACCCCTAAATGATCTTCCGACGTGGACGACTCAGCAGCGGCGGGCATCTTGAAACTCTTGGACCTCACCATGACACGACCGGACGAAGTCTCAAGGACGTCCGAACTGGATCCAGCCGGTTCAGCCTGGTCAGCACATCCCTTTGAATGTGTCCTTGAATCATCCGGAAAAACAAACATCTTATCTTCCTTCATCCCACCGTCCATCTTCTCCTCGCCCTGCTCCTGCTCCATCCTTCGAGGACTGTGAGGGCTGATTTCTCCGGTGGAATCGATGCTACGGGAGTGGCGCAGACCCTGCCGCTTCTGTCCTTGACCGTCCAGTCCGTCGTCGACCCAAGCGAGTTGCATCTCTGCCTCGGCCTCTCCCGTCGGTTCGCTCTTGACGGAGCTCGGACTGCTCGGACCGCGCTCCAGACTGGGATCCTCCTTTCCCTGGGTACTTGCCGAGCGAAGAGTTTCTACAGCGACGTCGTTTAGCGCCACGATCGTCGAGAACCTCTTCGACTTCCGGTTCTTAAGTTTCCCGGCGTCCTTTGCGGCATCCTCTTCTGTCTTGCGTGGGGGCGCTTCCGTTTTGCCCGAGAAGACCTTCTTTACCTGTTCCCACTTGGCCTGGAGCTTCTTAGATTTCTTCCGTTCACACGGTAACGCCTTCTCACCCGCCACCGCCTTTGTCCCACCGTCGACGCCATCGTGGTCCACTCCATTTCCGGTCACTGCTCCCGATCCATTTCCTGCAGAGAATCCGGCTCCATTTCCGATCTCGACGAAGTGGCTTCTCCTGGCGGGAGTGTCCACCCCAAGATACGAGAGACATGCAGCCTCATCGAAAGACAAGCTCTGGACGCAGGTGGAGGTCGAACGTTTTGCACATCTCACCGCCAGGTGTCGGGGCCGGTGCCTCGTTTCCGACAGCAGAGAGGCATTCTGGTACTTGACAAGCGACCGAGTTGCGCGCAGGAAGTCGCACCTGCGTTCGAGCGACTTGTTCAGCCGAAGAACCTGCTCGAGCTGTTCCAGAACAATCAACAGGTTGCTCAGATGTAGCAATCCACCGCCACCGTCGATGGTGTCACGCTTGATCGGATGACCAGCGTCAGCGGACCGTGACGATTTGCGCCGACGTATCGTCGAACGTTTCAGTCGAAATGGTTTCTCTTGAAGGAACCCCAGAGAGGCCTCGAACTGCCCCAGCGTCTCGACATCGCAGGTCTTCTCCTTTCCGCTCACTCCCGGAGGTGAAGACGTCATCATCTGCCGATCGTCTCCTACCACTTCCGGTTCTGCCGTTGATCCATCCATTTCCGGTATGTTTACTACTTCTGGTGAGTCGATATTCGCTGCTCCGTGGAGCGGATTGAACGATCCTGCGAGGAGTGTATCCTCCGCGGAAGCAGGATCTTCTTTCCCTTCTTCTTCCATCCTTCCGTCGGCCGGGAAGAGGTCTTGGAAATCGCCGGCGGTGCCTTTAATCTTTCGACCGCTGCCAGAGATAAGTGGCAGGGTCGTCGAGTGCACGGGTTGCACATCTCCAATCTCAGCAGCCGATTCTGCGTAGCATCCTGAGTACCATCTATCGTAAGCCGTGAGAGCTTCATGACAATCCTCATCCATCCTCCAGTTGTTGTTCCTCTTCTTCTTCCTTCCTCTCCTCTTCTTAATCTTCCCTGTCTTCCTCCTTTGTCTCGGCCTTCCCTGGTCTTCCTCTTTCCTTCTTTGCCTCTGCTTTTTTCCTACTCCCTACTCTTTCCTACTTTCCTACTCTTCTTCCGTTGTCTCTTCCTCCTCCCTTTCCTGCTCTTCCTTGTTTGTGTCTTCCTCTCTCCTCCTCCTCCCGTTCTTCCTTTGCCTTTCCCTCTTCCTTCTACTCCTCTTCCTTCTTTGCCTTTTCCCCTTTACCCCTTCCTTCCCCTAAGCATGTTTGGTCTCTTCCTCCTGCTTCTGTTATTCTTCCTCCTTATTCTCCTCCTCTTCCTCCTTCTTCTTCCACTCTTCCTCCTTTTCCTCTTCCTCCTCCTCCTTCTCTTCCGTCAAAAGAGTTCGCAAATAACGTGGAGCCTTTTCTTCATCGGTGAACCAAGACTTGGTTTATATGAAAACCCAATGAAAACCAAACCAACTGAAAAGAAAGGGAAAAAGAATCACCAGTTAAGTACATACAACTGTTGCTCATCTATTTCTTCATGGTACAAGTCTGAATGGTGTCGTCGTCGTCGTCGTCGTCATCGTCATCGTCATCATCATCATCATCATCATCATCATCATCATCACCACCACCACCACCACCATCATCATCACCACCACCACCACCACCACCACCACCACCACCACCATCATCATCATCATCATCATCATCATCATAATCTCCTCGAAATGTATCGTCATCATCTTCATCATCCTCATCATCTTCGTCATCCTCATCATCTTCGTTATCTTCATAACCTTCGTTATCTTCGCCAGTATTGAACTGCCCCTATACAACCAGTCTTGAATAAGTAGGCGGTGGCATCGAAATGCGCCATTTGCCAATTTTAGAAACCGGATATACCCTGGAAGAGGAGAAGGAGGAGGAGTGGAAGAGGAAAAGAAGGAAGAGGAGGATGTAGGAGGAAGAGGCAGAAAAGGAAGAGTAGGAGTAGGGACGAGGAAGAGGCGAAGGGGGCAGAGCAGGTGAAGGAGTTAACAACGACACATTCCGTCTCCTTATCTCTTTATCTTATACAATGTCCGCTGTTTCTAGGGTAATATAAGACCCGGTCTTGACCCCTTTTACTGGAGTGTAGCAAATTAAATTACCCGGTTACACTCCCTCCATTCCACATATATCCTTCGTCTCCGGCTTATCGACAAAAATAGACATTCGCTTCATGAGATACGCAGAGGCCAAGAAAACAAAGCCGCTGGCACATCCAGAAGTCATGAAAGAATCATACAGGCGCTATATGAATTGCCCTACATAACATACGTTACATTTACATTACATATGTTACATTTACAGTACATACACATTACACATGTAACATTTACATGACATACGTTACATATGTTACATTTACATTACATATGTTACATTTACATGACATACGTTACACATGTAACATTTACATGACATACACTACATATGTAAGATTTACATTACACACAGTTTACATTACATTCACCCGTTGTATACATGTAACGAAAGAACCAAAGATAATATACTTACTTGCGTGAGAGAGAATTTTCTTATGAGGCACGAGAGAGATAAATATACTCACTTCCGTTCATATATATTCTTGCAAAGTTGCAATGCTTATTTGCACATGAGAGAATATACTTAAGTGCACAAGAGAATATCCTTATTTAAGTACACAAGAGAGAATATGTACTTATTTACGTTCACAGATAACGTCCGTTGAAGTGCTTACATTAACGTTCAATGCAGCCTCCAGCCATGCAATGCGCTAATGCACACAACTCTTACATACATTCACACCTCCGGCTGCACGTGGACACCCACGCCCTATAATGTTCTCAAATCAAGATATGCCTTTTAATGCAAGGATATAACATGTACACTCTGTGCATTAAACCCATATAATAGGCACACAAAGTAGGTTAATAGCTATATATACATACATTATCATACGTAACGTATATATATATATATATATATATATATATATATATATATATTACATACCTTCTCTCTCTCTCTCTCTCTCTCTCTCTCTCTCTCTCTCTCTCTCTCTCTCTCTCTCTCTCTCTCTCTCTCTCTCTCTCTCTCTCTCCTCTCTCTCTCTCTCTCTCTCTCTCTCTCTATATATATATATATATATATATATATATATATATATATATACATGCAAAGTCTTGTACATTTATACTGCTATGTGTCTTGATATCCATTGGAATTTTCTTAATAAAGGATTATTGAACGCGCTCTTACCGTAACTGCCAGACTGTCGTGTTTTGCACCACGTTTAGTCTGTAACTGCAGTAACTGTGGCTTACAGCCAGACAAACAGCATTCCTGGTGGCTTGCAGTTACCAGACATTAAAGGCGGACACTCAGAGGGGGCTTAAAGGACTTACGATCCCGAAACTTATGCATTCTCTTAACCCCAGCATCTCTTCACCCGCTCTCACCCCGAATCCTGTATCCTTAGATGAACAGTTAGCAAGATATCTAATGCAGTATCTGATTTATAACTTCTATGACGCCGGTGCATAATGCATAAAGCATCAACCGATGGCGTCCATGACCAAGTCGTAATCGGTTCAATATCCAGAAGATCCGATGTGGTCCAAGTGATCGAATCTATTCTTAGACATGTCCCCAATGACTTCCCTAGCGACGTGTCATAGTGCGCTGTGTGGGTGTCAATCACAGTTAGGATCTTAATCCCCTGGACAAGCCCGGCAGAAACGTAACGGTCGAAATTAATATTATTATTTTTTGCCCCGGGTATCAAGGAACCCCTATAGGTAGGTACATAAATTGTCCGGAGACAGATGTATGTATGTATGTATGTATGTATGTATGTATGTATGTATGTATGTATGTATGTATGTATGTATGTATGTATGTATGTATGTATGTATGTATGTATGTATGTATGTATGTATGTATGTATGTATGTATGTATGTATGTATGTATGTATGTAGTCGTAATAAACTATTTTGAATTGAATATTTTGAATTGAATTGAATTGAATGTATGTATGTATGTATGTATGTATGTATGTATGTATGTATGTATGTATGTATGTATGTATGTATGTATGTATGTATGTATGTATGTATGTATGTATGTATGTATGTATGTATGTATGTATGTATGTATGTATGTTATGTACTTACTATTATCATACTATTATATATTATTATTATTATTATTATTATTATTATTATTATTATTATTATTATTATTATTATTATTATTATTATTCTTATTCTTATTCTTATTCTTATTCTTATATATTGATACTATTATTATTATTATTTTATTATTATTATTATTATTATTATTATTATTATTATTATTATTATTATTATTATTATTATTATTATTATTATATTATTTATTATTATTATTATTATTATTATTATTATTATAATTATTATTATTATGCACTTATTAAGCGCCACTATCTAATGACCAAGCATCTATCGACGGCGCTGAGCAATTGTGAGTTAAGGACTTGCTCACGTTCCCTACACTGTAACCGTCTCAGGGGAGGATGCTCGGTCCTGTACTCTCCACATTACAAGGCGAGCGTTCTAACCAATCGGCTCCTGTATCCCACGAAATAGTAAGACCACAACTGTGCTTCTCCTATCAGACACTTAACGTACCATCCTAACGAGTGGGTAGAAGAAGATCGAGCGATAGCCGGTAACCGAACCGGTTATCGGTTGAGACTAACGCGGAACGTCGAACTTCGGTCTGGAAGGGTAGAACTGGTCACGAACGATGGAAGAATTCGCCGGAGCAGCCACGAGGTGGCGCTGTTTGTTTCCCTCCGTCAAGGCAGAGTCTGCCGCAGCAGCAGCAGCACCGGGTTCAGCAGCAGAGGCAGCTGACGATGATGAAGATGTAGATGGTTGAAGGGAGGAGAGTGTCGGCCGCTGCGCTCGTATCGGTCGATGATAAGCTCGCCTTGGTCGAAGCTCAACTGCGGTGTGAGTTCGAATCGGCACCAGGGCGTAATAGTTCCGAGAGATTACTGTGAACGTTTGTTTCCAAAAATAGAACGGCTCCGTCCAAACCGTTTATTGCCACTATTGTCCTAATTACAACCGCATAATTGCAGACTGCTTGGGCGAATTTTAAAAGTAAAGTATGTATGTAAATGTATGCATGTATATATGTATGCATATTTGTATGCATGTATGTGCGTATGCAAGCATAGTAAAATTCCATATCCCATGTGGATGTATACGGAGTCTCTCATTTCCTTCAGTTGGCCTTCGAGCTGGCAATGGACGAATCCAATGTTCTGGACACGGGGTCAGTCCATCGCAGAGCTTGCCTTCACTTCCCAGCCTACGCCAACATCAAGCAATACTGCTAGGTTAGAGAGACACGCGTGGGTAAACAACTTGCCCAGAGTCGTTAAACGGAGTCGAAACCGCAGTCGTTAAGATTCGTGACCAAGCGTGCAACCGATAGACCATCATGTCGCACTAAAGGGTTTATGTTTCTTTCACTTACTAAAGTAATGTTTCTTATTAAACTTGTCCAGCAAGGGAGGATGACACTTAGAAATCCTCTTCGCTCTGAAGGGTCGACGCGATGCGATCGCTTCAGAGAAACATTTACAGTTACATATACAAAATTTGGCCGAGGAGTCGGAAACGTTTAAGGCCAAGGACCGTTTTGGTAACAACACCGGGAGTCCTGGGCTGCGGACTTCTACCATCTGACCTCCGAGTCGACCTCTCCTCTTCTTCCTCTTCCGCCCGCTCTCCTTCCTTCCTTCCTTCCTTTTCCGGCTCCTCTTCCTACTTCCACGGTTCCTTCTCTTCCTCCTCTTCCTCCATCTTCTCCTCTTCCTCCTCTTCCTCCTCTTTCTCTCCTCTCCTCTTCTTCTTCCTATTCCTCCTCTTCCTCCTCCTCCACATTATCTTCTTCCTCATCTTCTTCCTCCTCTCCTCTTCCTCCTCCTCCTCTCCTCCTCCTCCTCCTCCTCTTCCTCCTCCTCCTCTTCCTCCTCCTCCTCTCCTCTTCCTCTTTCTATTTCTCCTCTTCCTCCGCCTCCTCATCCTTCACTTTCTCCTCTTCCTATTCTTCCTCTTCTTCCTCTTCCTCGTCCTCCTCCTTCTCCTCCTCCTTCTCCTCCTCCTCCTCCTCGTCCTGCTCTCCTGCTACTCTTTCGTTCGCCGCTCAGTTTACTTTTCCTCTCAATTTTATCGACCTTCCCATTCGTCGATCCATTTTCGCTATTTTCCCTGCGGCCTTCTTTTCTCTTCGACCTCCTGACTCTGTATCTCGTCTTCCTCTCAGTCTCCTCATCACCTCTCCTTTTCATCTAGAAGTGCGTATACACAATTACATCTTATCAGGAAAATCCTAATGGATCTTGATGCCCTCCTGTTTCCATCGCCAGATTCTTCCTCGGTTTCAATCCGCTTTCTACTTCGACTTCTTCTCAAATCGACAACAACTACCACGTCCTCCTTCTCCTCCTCCTCTTCCTCCTCCTCTTCATCCTTAAACTTCCTCTCCTTCCTGTTTATCCTTCTTTTCGACTAGAAAATGTTTCCGACTGCGCCCACTCTTCTCCTCGTCCTCATATTTCTTTTCCTCCTCTCTCATTTTCATTCTCCTAATCCTCTTCCCTCTCCTCCTTCTCTTCCTTCTTGTCTCTGATTCTCTTTTCTCTTCCGCCGCTGTATCTGTTCTTCCTCTTCATAGTTCTCTTCTTCCATTCCATAGTCTACTGCACCTCCTCCTCTTCTTCTTCTTCCTCCTTCTACTTCTCCTCCTGCTCCTCCTGCTCCTCTTCTTGTCCTGCTCCTCCTGCTCCTCCTGCTCCTCCTGCTCCTCCTCTTGTTCCTGCTCCTCCTGCTCCTCCTGCTCCTGCTCCTGCTCCTGCTCCTTCTCCTCAGCGACGTCTTCAGCTACTGCTGCTGCTCCAAATGCTGACAGCATTCGACTTAAACATCGGCCCTCACTGATGCCGAAGCACCCTCCCAAAACACCAGCCGATGGCAATAAACTAAGTGCGAGCGA
>OY744612.1:48527300-48577300 GCA_963556255.1 Allolobophora icterica
GGAGGAGGAAGGAGGAGGAGGAAGAAGAATAAGAACAACAACGACAAGAACAAGAGCAAGAAGATGATTATGATGATGATGCTCGTGATGATGATAGTGATGGTGGTGATGAAGAGCAGTTTCTTAAATTGACCCAGAGTGGCTGATATGGATGAAAGGTGCTACCAACTCCATCTTCTCGGCTGCGACATATAAAGGTGGCCTCATTTGAACCTACTTCAGGTAGGAGAAAACTACTGGTAAGGAACTGTTGTCCTGTTGCACGGCCGTTGTCGCGTTATGCTTCACGGCTCAATCGCCAGGTGGTAGCAGTTATGGTCTATCGCAGCGCGTAACCAGCAACAGCTTCTTGACAAGTAATCCAATCGCCAGATGGCGACTGCTGCGTCCCTGGTGACCAGCCTCCGGTAAACAATGACGAAAACCAGTGTTACTACTCTGGAAAAATGAAAAACCCAAGTTGGGACATTGAAAAAACCTAAGAAAACCCAAGTTAGTTTTTCTGCATACTTCAATAAACGAATTATAGGATAATATATAATAATATAATGTAATTACACCATTTCTGCTATAAAATGTTGTTCTATCTTTCATTTCTATCTTTTAATTGCTAAAAATTATTAGTTAATATTCGATGCAAATGAAAAATGTTTATATACATGTATTTATTTTCATCAGAGTCCGTATCATGTAAATTATTCTATCGCTTTTTTATTTTTAAACAAGAATAAAGATTAAAGACAATGAAACTCAAAGTACTATTTCTTAAGTTTTAAAAAAGAGCAACAGTTTATGTCGGAAAACTTCTGAAAAAGTGCAGCCTGAGTCTGCAGACTGCAGTTTAGTCTTTACTCTTTAGAGTTATATTCTAAATATAGCAATAGACTAGTACAGCACATTTAGTTTCTTGAGTTATATTCTAACTATAGCAATATACTAGTATAGCCAGTGCTTTTTTTCTAGAAAAAAAGGTTCCGGAACGGAACAATAGGTGCCGGAACGCAACAATTATGGGCGGGCTAAAATCACGAGAAAAACGGGATTGGGTGTTGGGAGGGGTCTCAATAAACACTGAAAACAGTTCAAAAACACTTAAATTAAATTAAAATAACTAAATTATTGTTTTAATTATTAAAATAAATAAATTATTTTTTAGGAGCTAAAAAAGGTGCCGGAACGCCGTACCGGCGCGTTCCGGCTGAAAAAAAGCCCTGAGTATAGCACATTTCATCCTTAGAGTTATATTTTAAGTATAGCAATAGACTTGTATAGCACATGCTTACACGCATATTGCGCCATTTATTTATTTATTGACCTCGATCATCCAAACCGTTGCAAAAATTGATTAAATTAATGAAAAATAGGGTTTCAATACACAAGAAAAACCCAAGCAAAAACCCAAGGTTTTCATGAAAAAACCCCATTTCCCAAGTTTGTATTTAAAAAACCCAAGATCTTGTGAAAAAACCCAAGGAGTGGTAACGCTGACGAAAACATGGGCCTCCAAGAGTGTTAAACGATTCTTGCGCAAGACGCTCATAGATACACGTGTAAATGTAAATGTACATGTTTCCATGACGACCGTATGCAACGGAAACTGTAATAAGAAATTTATACAGCGCCTGCGTCTGGTACTTTCTTCCAAGATTTGTTACGCATTTCCAGTATGCCAGCTAAACACACAGTCGCAAACAGCGTGTATCAGAATAAAAAAATTACCCTTGCGCGTTTATTAAGGGCCGCTATCTAATGAACAAGCATCAATTGATGGCGCTGAGCAACTGTCAGTGAAGGACTTGTTTAAGGACCCTACACAGTAACCGTCTGAGAGGAGGGGACTTGAACCCGTTATCTCCGTGCTACCAGGCGAGCGCTCTACCCAATTAGTTACCGTGTCCCAAAACACGCAAACGATATAATACAATGTAAACAGTCATTTGTATTGTGCCCCCTAATCACCTCACGACGGTGCTTGGTAACGAGTAAAGTACGCGCAATTATTCTTCCGACAACCGATACGTCTTAGCTAAGACCACAAATCTAGCATCCTTCACTGTATTTGCTATAGCTGGCACAAATTGTTCTAGACATTAAGTGTCTGTGACAACTGTATGATGAATAAACGAAAACTGATTGATTGATTGATTGATTGAGTGATCCACTTAATGTGCTCGACTCAGAAGTTGGAACGTTTATAGGGGCCTAATAATAATATAATATAACAAGGGTTTTAAGTGGTGCAGAAGACGTGTAGTCTGTGTTAGAACCACTGCAAATAAATCTCGAACGCTTAATAGCCCAATTTCCCTAGCTTCTTCTTAAAAGCTGTTATTGTGTAGTAAGTTAGGCCTACTCAGTAACCAAATAAGCAATACACAATGTATGTAATTTACTAAGAGCACTGCATTAGCAAGTGTATTAAACAGTATCTTTGTAGATTTTGGGAAAAAATTATAACTGAACCGTCTCAGTGGTGTTTAATTAAAAACATACGAATCACCAAGATGTCCCCAATGCTTTTTACGACATCTTATGACTATCTTGATCGCTCGCGCACATTTTTCTTGTCTTATTTTCTAATAGAATGCAGCCTTACTTAAACAGTTTTGTCTAAGCAAATTTCTGTTATGAATCGGATTGGGAATTTGGCGAAAAGGAAAGCACTCTTAAATGTTTCTACGTTTCGGAGAGTTTAGTTATCGAAGTCTTCCTATTTGGATCATCCTATTATTTAGCTATGTCACATTTGAAGTTATAGCCTATTGGTTTAAGAAGATTGGGTTTTAGAGCAATGAAACCACTGCTTCTGTCTTAATTTTGGCTACAAGACAGTTCGTAATTATTGTCCTCACTAGACACCTTTAACAGGCATTAAACACAAGCTATATATACTCGTCAGCTACGCGATATTGGATAAGTTTGCTCAGATATTCGGCTTTACTCGTCAGTTATTTGGTTACTGAACTAAAAAAATAACAACAACAATGTTGTTGATGATAATAATAGTATTAGTAGTAATAATAACATCATCGACTTCGTATATACGTTAAATGCATTAACGGTATGAATTAAACTCCAGCACTGCCCGTACTCTGGTAGTGCCAGTCCCAAGCCTGCAGAAAGGAGTAGGGCGACTCTAATGATCTTTGTTATGACATTGCGTGATTAAACAGCAACGAACCAACCCTAAGTTATGTCATACGAACGGTGAGAACTGTTCAAAAATAATTTATCTGGGTCTGAGGCTTGACTGTCAACTGAAACCTGTCCACCTTCGAGCTATCGTAATCGTAAACGTAATCTCCAAACTTCTAAAGCGCCACCACCAGCCTATTCACGAGGACTCCAGCCTATTCATCAGCCCTACGTCAAATCAGAAAAGGTTTTCCAGAGAGTAGTCCAGAAGAGGTCCGAGTCCGGGTTCCAGAATACCAAATCAAATCAGAGTGGGTTTTCCACAGAGTAGTCCAAAAGAGATCTGAGTCCGGTTTCCAGGGGGCCAGATCAAGATATGAGGCAGAACAACTGCCAAGGCGGATGTTTTGGACCATTCCAGTCACAGAATGGCAACGGGAACGTCAACCGTCCAAAACGCAGTAAATCCAGGGTGAAACCAGAAATAATTCCTAATGCAGACTCGACTGCAGTAATTCTCCAAACTTGCAAGACTTAGGCCCCTATCGAGAAAATTCTGCATTAAGACAAAATAACACTCAGCAGCGCTACCAGTCCAACTCCAGCGATGAAGAACAGTTTTCGATGGTCGCTTGTTAATAGCACTAATACTAAACATAACTTCGTAGACCAGTACGCCTTCCGCCCGACAGGCGACAGGCTCCACCACGGCTGCCCTGGCAGCATTAACCTCAAATCATGGAGCTACTCGCAGCAAATCGGTATGTCTACCTTGTCGCCGTTATCGTCTTACACAAGGCATTCATTCATTCATTCATTGACATCATTCATTCATTCATTCATTCATTCATTCATTCATTCATTCATTCATTCATTCATTCATTCATTCATTCATTCAGTCAGTGGACTTATATAGCGCCTCTGCAAGATTCTACTCACGCCCAACTCCGGCGTAAAAGAACAGTTTTCGATGGTCTCTTAAAGTGAAATCGCATTAAAAATCAGACCCCAGTGGAGGAATAGAGATACAAATAATCAGTGTCGAATAAGCAGTTTTGAATATTGTAGCAACATAATAAACCGATTTAAAGGTGTCTAAATTCATGGATGAAATCATTTTTACGTTATGCAGACTTGAGATTTCGATTGACAATTTTCTGATCAACGAGGCGAACAAAGGTGTTTAACGTCGCCCTCCTCCTTTTGCCAGCTTGGGACTAGCACTAGCACAGGTAGCGCAGTGGAGGGGTTTTGACAGCATTTTAACGCTATCAGCGTAGGCCTATACATTACCGTGGGACTGTAACGACATCTTGCGGTTGTTGCGCTGTTGACCTCGACTTTATACAAATTTAGCAACGTAATTACGCTTAATTTTTTGATTATTTACATATACTCTCTTTATTAACAGAACGAACAGAATCGAATAGTGAATTTCAAATCAACTGGACTACAAACAGAGAATGCGGATAATCACCAAATGACAGAAACTTCGTAATCTCTGAGATTTCTAAATTACAGCTACGTATAGGCTATGCTAAGCGCAGTTGACCAAGAATTCCCGAGCTCTGTGTCAGTTAAGATGGCTATGTGTATACAAGATATACCGTGTGAAGAACTTAATCTATTCCATTTAAACTGTTGCAGAAATTACCCGATAACATTTGCAAACGAAAACATTAATGGAGGCTGCACATCATAGGTGGCTGAGGAGAATTCTGTAGGCCCCTATGTTCAAGGTCGTAAAACATGAAATGAAACCAAAAGAGAGCGGACGGGAGAAGAGGATATAGAGAACACTGTCTTATGTCTTTAAGTTCAAAGGCTAAGGTAGGCCTATGTCACGGTAAAGACAATGTCAGAGGGCTTGGAAGCCATAAGATGCATCTTGACCGTTCATGATGGATAACCATTTTAGACACCTTTATAAGGTTTTCCACCAAAGCTATATAAACATTAATTTCGTCTAACAACTACATTTTACACTGTTATTCATTTGTGTGTCATAAACAATGTTAGATAATGCTGCTTTAAATGTGTGACATTAGAGACATTGTACGGCTCTGTTTTGACACATTTAAATGCTGTCTTTCGGATGCTATAAGTATCTTGTTTTCTGTGAATTGTATTTTGGCATTGTCGTCTGCTGTCATTAATGCCATAAAATGACGTTAAACTTTAGAATATATATATAATAAATCACTACAATAACGCCGCCCGATGGATTTCCAAAGTGTATACAGTATAGAAAACGACAATTAAGCGAAAAAATTGGAAACAGAGTTAATAAATCAATTGCACCTTTCGAACCTACAATGACCACTGAGTAATAGTGGTTGGTTTCTACGTATCATATGATCAAGTTCTCTTAATAGCTGTCTCACAAACTGTCTTGGGATTCACCACTGTGGATCTGCTAGTAAGAAAATCACACAAATTAAGTGAATTGTAGAGACAAAAAATTTGAATCCGAAGAATTAATTTTCAACCGTAGTCTCTGTTTAACGACGGATGCCAGATAGAGGTCGACCAGGAAAGCGTCTTTCGTCAACTCCTCTTATCCGTCTTCCTACTGAGTTCGGCTTCCAATCTATCGTTCATGTTGCCGGCGTTTTTATTGCTGGTTCATTCCTTTTCTGCTTCGTTTTCATTTTCTTCCACTGAAAAGTTTTTTAAGTTTTAAAGGTCTACACCAATTCAATCCAAGTCAATATTCGTTTATTACATATCAAGATTGACTCAAACGCAATTTGTTACATTAAAAGATGTCTGTGGATGCCAACCATTACAAGACATTGTACTCGTGAAGCATCTTTAGTATATGTTCCTATATATAGAACCTCTGCGATGAAGTGGTTCCCAACTCCCGCGGGCCAAAAGTGGTCCGCCAGCTATTTTTATTGTTTCAGTTAAAGGATGATTATCAGATGATAACGTTGCATCTTCGATTTTGTCAGTAATTATTGTTTCCTGAGATGATTTTAAATTTCCGATTTCTGATGTAATAGATAGGAGCTCTTGGACGGCTTTTGGCCGAGCATACCACCGATATTATTAATAGGCCCATAGCCCTAGTGTAGTATGATATTATGATTTGAAGTTGTCGAAACAGGCCTTTTATAGCACATTGACAAACTCTCCGTACTCATAGGGTCGGATGAAGCGAATGAAATGTTTACCTCACGATTAGTAGTGCATGTTGTGATTAGAGGCATCTTACGACTTCCATAGATTTCGTTGTTACTTTACTTTACAAGGTTTATGCTTTTTTCTTCTCAGTTGTTGAGTTTGATTGGCAGTTTCAATTGTTTAAAAACATCTTAAGGCTGTCAGAGCCTCTGACCTCAACGCCTTGATCAGGGTTGGACTGGCTTGCCAAAGCGGCCCGGGAAATTTGGTCATGGCGGCCCATATAATCGAGCGCCGAAGGCACGAAACCTTTCAGGATAGGGGCCTGTGTGGTGCCTGCCAATGCGTTTGGTAACATTTAACATGAGAAATTAACATATATGCGTTTTAATTTATGATTTGTCGTAAATTCGTAATTATGTCGGGAACCAACAGTTACATTATGTAGTGCACTGTGCACGGTTTAGTACTTTAGTTTATTTCAAAAACTTAACATCGTGATAGAATTAGTAGACACAACTTCACATAAGCTCCTAATATAGCAGTTTTCATCGTATACCACAAGTTGACGTCAAACGTCAACGATTTCATCATTAATTCTGAGAAGAAGGTACTTTTCACAAGCCATCGTCATGAAAGACTCTAAACTTCACTGATTTACCAATTTTCTTAATCTGTTCAAAATGTATTTCAATTTCGAAAATGACCTGTGACAAGCAACTTGTGATGAGGATAATGTCAAAACGAATTTGTAAGCCAAAAGCAAATGTGAATAAACCAGACTATGCAAATTGAACTTAAGGCGAATGTGGTGACAGCAAACAATACGTTTTCTTCAAGATTTGCATTTATTTCTGTTCCTGTTGCTGTTTTCTGCTATTGGAACTGTTTCAATTTCTATAGATTCAGACTGCATGGTGTTTTCTGAGACTGTGTCTATTATTTTAGTGTCAAATAACAAATTATAGTGTTTTAGTTTTGAGACTTTCCCATTTTCTTGCAAGTCCAATAATTCCCTTTGCAGCTGCTCTTTTGTTACACTATAATCAAATTTTCTGAGCAACTCACTCAGGTGCTGTACATAATCCATCATTGGGAATCCTTATTGAAATTTCTGTAAAATTACTTGGATCTAAACAAGACAAATCAGCAAAAAGATAACCGTGTTCAGAGATCTGATCTGTTTCAAACTACTAATAACTTGATCCATTACCATGTTGTGAACATTTACTCTAAATCTATCTTTTGCATTTTCATTTGGATGGTCTTTAGCAGATTCTCCTGGCAATTTCTTTTTTGATCTAATTCTTTTCTGTATCAAAGCAGTCTCAACATCAATGTCGAGATTTCTTTTATCTAGTTCACTGTTAGCGAGTTCTGAAAAAGTGTAGCTGCTTCAAAAATGACGTCAAAAGTTCGATGTATTTGGCTTAATTCATTGTATCTTGAACAAGGCCGTAGCTAGGGGGTGTTTTTGGTGTTTAAACACCCCCGAAATTAAATAATGTAAAAATGAAATATTGCATTTACTAACTACAAACCCTTTCGTCGGTTGACTCGGTTGCATGTCGGCTGGCTTAAAGACGAGCAAACACCCCCCGAAACAGAAAACACCCCCCGAAACAAAATCCTGGCTACGGCCCTGATCTTGAACCATCTTATAGGCCTGTACGATGTCTAGCCTATGCCGTTTGTTTGCAAATATTGAGATAAGAGAGTTGTGTGTTCAAGCACTTTAAGAAAAAAAACAATTGCGCAGTCAAAATAAATTCAAAACTTGTCAAAAAATCTAGCAGAGTTTTCGCTCTGTACTGGACATCATTGTTAAATTTGTTTGATTCATAAATATTATGGAAGTATGTCTATGTATAAGAAATCGATAACTTCTGTTTCAATATTGCATGCGCTATAATCAACGGTAAGTTAAAGTGATTATTGACACACAGCCGCACGTTTCTTGGTAACAACCGTGCACTGCCTATATTTCATAATTTATTACACTAGAATTAAGAATTTGAACTAAAATATCATAATATTTTTAATCATATTTTTCTTTTTGGGCGGCTGGCCCAGTCCAAGCCTGGGCGACCGGCCCACCGGGAATTTCCCGGTGTCCCGGTGGGCCAGTCCAAGCCTGGCCTTGATCTCCTAACGCCTTGTATTCTTAACACGTTAGAATACAAGGGATACAGTATGTAAACATAATGAGACTTACTGTTTTGAGCAAGTACTATATTGGCGTTTGAACGGCATGGGTGAGTATTTTACCAGCGGGTGTAAACGATACCAAACTTCAAAATTATGATACCTTAGACCATAACAATCAAAACGCAACTATTCCCAACTCGCGCTCACGTTCCGGCGATTTTCTAGAAATGTTTGAAATTCTGTAGAAACACATGTTAAAAGTCGATTTCGCCATATTTACATAGAACTTATATCATTACAGAGTCCGCAATACAACCCTTCCGTAACGTAATGTGAACCCCGTAAGCACTGTACGACGTTTTGTAGCGCAATACGTTCCTTTCATAAGGTCTTGTGAACCCCTTTATTCAAATGGCGTAGAAGGGTCTGATTTTCTGGTTCCACGACAAAAGGTTCACGACAAATGGAGCACCGACAAATGGTTCACGGACAAAAGGTTCACGACAAATGGTTCACGACAAAAGGTTCACGACAAATGGTTCACGGACAAAAGGTTCACGACAGAAGGTTCACATGTGAAAGGATCACGATATTCCAGCTTCTAGCTTGAGTGATATTTTCATTGGTTTCATCTCATTTTCATCGTTCTTCCAGCTTCTTGTTTCAGCTCATTTTCGTCGCTCATCCAGCTTCTAGTTTAAGTTACATTTTAATTAACATTTCAATCGTTCACCCGCTTCCAGTTTAATTAACATTTTAATCGTTCATCCCCCTTCCAGTTTAATTTACATTTTAATCGTTAATCCCGCTTCCAGTTTAATTTACATTTTAATCGTCATCCCGGTTCTAGCTTAATTTACATTTTAATAGTTCGTCCCGCTTCCAGTTTAATTTACATTTTAATCTACTTTAATTTACATTTTAATCATCATCCCGCTCCTAGTTTATTTAGCTTTTTCATCGCTCATAGGCCTAATATTAGGAAACAATTTCCATTGCATGAAACCGGGATGATGAATGACTAAAATGTAAACTAAACTGGAAGCGGGATGAACGATAAAAATATAAATTAAACTGGAAGCGGGATCAACGATAAAAATATAAATTAAACTGGAAGCGGGATGAACGATTAAAATGTAAATAAAACTACGAGCGGGATGAATGATTAAAATGTTAATTAAACTAAGAGCGGGATGACGATTAAAAGTTAAACTAGAAGCGGGATGACGATTAAAATGTAAATTATCCTAGGAGCGGGATGAACGATTAAAAAGTTAATTAAACTAGGAGCGGGATGAACGATTAAAAAGTTAATTAACCTAGCTGCATTTTCATCACTCTTCAAGAGTGATGAAAATTTAGCTAAATCTAGAAGCTGGAAGAGTGATGAAAATGTTGCTAACACTGGAAGCTGGAAGAGTGATGAAAAAGTAGCTAAAACTGTAGCTTCTTTCGTCTTCCTAGCCAAGTTGTGTTGCTTAACAGATATAAAAATCTTTAATGTCGACTACTCCAGGTTAATAAACATATTAATACAGCGTAACTATAACGGATTAATAAATACAGCGAAACTTTATAAGATCTTATTCTAGGTCACAACAGATTAGTAAATATAACGTAAATTTATAACATCCTATAAACTTAAAAACGCGCTATAAAAACACAGGACGATTTACGCCGAAGTTATGTGGCACGTGATTGGTCGGTATGATAATTATAGCGCTGTGGCTGGCGACTGTCAACATGGAGTTTGTACAGATTTTCAAAAATTTCTAGAAAATCGCCGGAACGTGAGCGCGTGTTGGGAATAGTTGCGTTTTGATTGTTATGGTCCAAGGTATCATAATTTTGAAGTTTGGTATCGTTTACACCCGCTGGTAAAATACTCACCCATGCCGCAAACTAAGCCAATGCATTCTTTTCGTCAGACTTTATGACGTCGAACTTTTCGTGACTTTTAACGAATGAACTTCTTTATTTCTGCTTTGATAGTTCATATCAGCCACCGTTATTCTGTTACAGCCAAAAGACGTCGCCGCACTATCATGAATATAAATGACGAGCGAAGTAGCTCATGGATCCAGTACTGAGTAAGGTATATAGGTGACAAGTTGCGTTAATGACAACTTAAGTCTATGATTAAACGAAATTGATTGACTGATTGACTTTCTTGGCAATTTCTTCCGACGCAATTAACTTACTTAGTTTTCGAAAAATCAGTTGCATTGAAAAAATTAATAAATTAATAAATTCGATGTCATTGTTCCAGTGACCATTATATTTTGGTTAATACTAGATGCTAATATATGTATGCTTCGCTATATGCTTTTGTTCCACACCTTATATCATTTTCTCTAAAGGATATGAATTTGGAAATCTCGTTTAATCGGTCAACTAAACTAAAAACAAAGTCTCCCCGAAGAGAAATCGTAATTGTAACTGGAAAGAAAATTTTAACTCCGCTTCGAGAGGAAATTAATCTTAGTCGCTCTCTGCTTCAGCCTTTATGATGTCGAACTTTTTGTGACTTTTAAACGAACCAACTTCAGAATTTCTGCTTTGTTCATGTTAGCCGCCTTTATTCTATAGCAGCCGCAAGCGTCGCAAAACTATGAATATGAATATCGAACGAATTAGCTCATGGGTCGAGCAATAGTCCATTACAAGGATCTCTCCAGACAATTCCTTCCGACGATAGATTCACAAAATTCTTGTGTATGAAAAGAAATAACAAATTCAACGTCATTGTCTTTAGTAGCCATTGTATTTCGGTTAATTCCAGTCTTGTTGTCAAGACCTTAAGCCTCAAGACCAAGACCAAGACTTTGAACTTCGAGACCAAGACCAAGAGTTTGAACCTCGAGACCATGACCAAGACTTTGAACCTCGAGACCAAGACCAAGACTTTGCGCCTCAAGACCAAGACCGAGACCAAGACCCAAAAAATCACATTCAGGCCAAGACTTCTTTTCCTTACACAAAAACTTGTGGAATCGATATTTTAATTAAAACGTGAGTCTTTTATTTTATTCAAGCAAATTAACTTTAAATGCAAACTGCAGAGAATTCCGCATTCGTATTTACAAAATTCCTTCATGCATAATGTTATTCCGAATGCCTTTTGTATTTTATAAAAAAAAAACAAATCGCTCAGAATATTTTACCAAGACCCTCATAAAAATTCCGCCATGTGATAAAAAATACTTTCCATAGGTGCTGAAATCGCTGGCAAACACAGTAGCTTTTCAAGCACTGGATGTAAATATACAAATCGTTAGCCGTTTTGAAATCCTCCCATGGTTTATCAGACCGTCTGGCTTTAGAAACAAGTCTCGGCAGGGCTTCCATATACAGCATAACTTAGTTGCTGCTGCCGATGTGTTTTCCTGACCAACAAGACTTGTATCCGCCCGTAGGTATTTTTTGTAGCTTATGATGCAAACAGGTTTGATAAGTTTTTAAATTCTTGAGTTTTGTTAAATGACTGTTCACATTGACAGCCGGTCTTGGTCTTGGTCTTGCGAGACCAAGATCAAGATTTTGAACCTTAAGACCAAGACCAAGACCTTGAACCTCAAGACCAAGACCAAGACCAAGACTTTTAAAAACGAACTCGAGTGCACTCGAGACCAAGACCTCGGTCTTGAGGACAACAAGTCTGGTTAATTCTAGATACTAATAAATGTGCCGCACTATATGGTATCGTTAAACACCTTTATATCATGCTATATACAGGCTATGAATTTGAAAATTTCGTTAATGATTATTATATGTCAGACCTCTGGTATAGTCATAAATGGCTAAAGCAGCACCAAGGTGTCGCTAATGGAAGAATGTAATGTAGTCTCCCTAAAGAAAAATGCAAGTTGTAATTGATGGTTGCAATAATTGCAGTGAGTGGCGCTAAAAATTATTTTTAGCGCCACTCACTGCACCCAGGGCACACAAAAGAATTATAGGCCTACATAATGCAGATTCCTTAGCCTGTAAAACCTTTGTCATTCGAATGTTACATGTTTAAATTAATTTGATGAACTATGTACATTGTACACCATACAATACAATACAATTAAAAATTTATAGCGCCCTTCAACAAGACAAGTCTTGCACAGAAGCGCGTTGCGCTACATTTCTAGTCATAGTACAATGTGAATAGGTGAGTTTTTAATTTAGATTTACATTGTGCAACAGATGCGCATTGACGGACTGTAGTTGGAAGACTGTTCCATTCTATAGGTCCTGAGACCGAGAAGGCACGACTACCAAACTTCCGGTTTGTGCGAAGTACAGTAAAATCCCCTCGCGTGGCCGATCTGAGTTCCACCAAAGTGCGAGCAGCAGCTAGTTTTAATAAAGGATATACCGAAGTGCAAACTAGTATTAGATATTATAGTCGCTCTCCGTCAGTTGTTATGAAGTCGAACTTTTGTGACTGTTCATCGAACCACCTTCCTATTTTCTTCTTAATGTCTCTAATTACATGGTTCAGATAATTCTTTATTTACAATGTCTGACTTTCAATAAAATAATAGATTCTGTGTAGGCCTACATACAATTATTTTCCAATTATTTCTTATTTCTTTTTTGAAACGGCAAGTCTGTTGTCATTTAGCAAATGATTTCTGTTAGTGTTTCTTGCATGTACAGTAGTGGAGGAGTTTTAAGCAAAACGCAGCAGATATTGAAGTCGAAATCGCGATAGGCCTACTCCAAAAAATGCAATATATATAGCATCTGGAATCAAAATATAAAAGGTGTCTAAACAGAGATTAAAAATCGTACACTGTTTAACGGCATCTCATGGCTCCCAGGGCCTTTGATGACGACCTTACATTACCTCATTTTACATTCTTTTAAACTTCTTATTATTTATAAATCATTAAGGTTATATATCTGTAGCTTGCCTTTTGGATATTACGTATCTCCATTTCATCTTATGCATTCCTTTAAAACATTGGAAACAGCACATCGAAAAATTGCGTACGTACTTCGGTACATCCCTTACTATTAGTATATTGATATTGAGGTCGAAATTACTATTAGTAATTATATATATATATAATTATATATATATATATATATATATATATATCATCCAGAACTTTATTTTATAATGCAAACGAGCAAACAAACACAACATGGATATTCATTATTGGCTAAAAAAAACTGACATATTTTGGTGAGATATTGTTCGGACCATCACCTACGCTGAGAGACATCTAGACTTAAACGAAATAAATAGCGAACAGAATGTAATTGTAACGTAGATCAACCTCAAATTACCTGTCAGTCGCATGATGTCGCTGAACGCAGCACCATCTAGTAGTAGAGATGCAGAGAATGGATTTAGACACCTTTAAGTCGGTTACTTTAATTCTATAAAATGTTGATGTTCGCAGAACTTTACATTTGTAATCGGGGATTACCACTGAATGTTCGGGTTACCGGCTCCGCAACCATAAGAAATTATTAGCAAATAACAATTTAACTATTTCTGATATTGTATGTATGTGCCATCTGTCTGCAATATCTCCTTTTCTTTAGAATCGAGAGTGTTTGCGGCCAGCAACTCAGAGAAAGTATAACGATGAAGCTCCTGAAGGAAGGTAAGAGAATTCACCAGTTAGACCAATTACCAATGAATTCGATTATCTGGCAGCGAAACAGCCGATGTGGGTTAGTCTAGTCAAAAGACTTGTACAGCGCCAACATCGAATTCTACAGAAAACCGCATTCTGAAATTAAAATTCTATACGAGGCATTTAATTAGCGGAAAAGATATCTACTGCTAATTAAATATTTGCAAAGCGTTGCAATTTTGATTCTAATTCAGACACTAGCAGTTTTTCCTCCAAGGTTTACGTGTTGTAAATAGTCGCTATTTCATCTGATTCTAAGCGCTTGCTTTAGACACTTTTAAATCACTTTTCAACAATATACTTGTAATTCTGGCACTGCTCGTACTCTGGCAGTGCCAGTTCCAAGCCTGAATAAAAGAGGAGGGCGTCGTTAATCGTCTTGTTATGACACAGTGCCGTTAAACAGCAAATAACAACAACAGGGCCTATACCTGGTGGGGTTTAAAAGTAGAAGATAATAACATTATGGGAATTAAAGATATTAGGAAATTGTCATCATCGGCCATGGACGCGCAAGATGATGTCAAACCTTGGAATCGTTTTCTAAATCAGGCCCTGACCATACTCTGGTAGCGCTAGTCCCGAGCCTGGAAAAGGAGGAGGAGACGCAAATAATCTTTGTTATGACAGTGTCGTTAAACAGCAACTAACCAATCAACTAGTGTTCGCTTACCGCACATGTACGTTTGAAAGGAAGACTTCTAACTAGTGTAAATATTATATATATATATATATATATATAAATATATATATATATATATACATGTATATATAGTTGAATTACTCGATGGTGTGTGTATATATATATATACAGTCGACTGATGTATTGCATATATTATGAACTCGTCTAATGTAATCTGATTCAGTGACTGACTTCTAAAGCCATCAATCAGATAACGGCGGCGCTATAGAAGTAACTGCTAGATTAGATTTGCCTAGTTTAGACTTTGACCCATTGAATACATATTCCCCATAGGTTTTCTTCAGCCTGCATATATATATATATATATATATATATATATATATATATATATATATATATATATATATATATATATATATATATATATATATATATATATATATATATATATATATATATATATATATATATATATATATCACCTTGTCACCTTGTGCTGTCGATTCGTTGAATCCTAGCGACTGTCATGGTCAACCTTCTCCATGTGCTCCGATTTCTCGTTGCCTCTCTCAGCTCCGAGATGTTCATCTTCAATGCCTCCTGTATCTCGTCCATCCATCTCCTCCTTGGTCGTCCTCTCCTCCTTCTGCCCTCCCCACACGCCAACATCATCTCCTTTTCCAGCCCATCTGCACGCATCACGTGTCCAAAGTATGACATCTTCTGCCTGGACGCTCTCTGCCCCAACGTCAAACTCCCTCTCCAGTGTCCTATTTCTTCCAGGATATCCTCGTTAGTTCTCTTCTCAGTCCAAGAAACCCTCAACATTTTCCTCCAGATCCACATTTCACATGCCTCAATTTTCTTCTCCAATGCCTTGGTTTTTGTCCATGTTTCGCATCCGTAAAGCACCACTGGTAAGATCATTGCTTTAACAATTCTTGTCTTCGTTCCCAAACTCACTGATTTGTCCTTCCATATTTTTTCCAGTCCCTGCGTTGCCGTCTTCCCCAATGTAATTCTCCGTCGTATTTCTCGTTCGCATCCACCTTCACTCTCCATCATGGCCCCCAAGAAACAGAAGCTTGATACCACCTCTATCTCCTCTCCATCTACCTCAAAATAACTCCATTTCTCAGTGGTCATTATCTTCGTCTTTTTTATATTAAAGTACATTCCTGCTTTCTCGCTAGCACATTTTAGCCTTCTGATGTTATCCTTCAGTTTCTCCTTTTTTTCCGCCAGCAGTGTTGTGTCGTCCGCATACCTTAAATTGTTCACTATCCTTCCAGCTATCCTCACACCCTCCGCCTCATCATCAAAACCTGCCTCCCTCATTATCCTTTCTGCATATAGAATGAATAGGTATGGTGATAGTATACATCCCTGTCTGACCCCTTTCTTTATTCGAAAACTTGAAGTGTCGCCATGTTCTGTCCTGACCACCGCCACCTGATTGCCATACAGGTTCTTGAGGAGAGTTATCAGATGCATGGGTATGCCCATTTCACTCAGTGTTTTCCACAGCAGAGCATGATCAACGCAGTCGAATGCCTTGCTGTAATCTATAAAACAAAGATGTACCTCTTGTCCATATTCCCTCTGCCTTTCCATTATCCATCTTAGGTTTGCAATATGGTCTCTTGTGCCTCTCCCTTTTCTAAATCCTGCTTGATTTGCCGGCAGCTCTCTCTCTATCGTGTCTTCCATCCTTTTGTGGATAATCTTTAGGAGTATCTTGCTCGTATGAGATATTAGCGCAATGGTTCTGTAGTTCTCGCATTCCTTAGCATCTCCTTTTTTAAAGATGGGTATAAAGATCGATGTTTGCCAGTCCTTCGGCCACTCCTCAGTCTCCCAAATCAGATTACACAGAATTGTTATCTCTCTTATCACTCCATCTCCAGCTGCTTTGATCAGCTCAATAGGGATTTCGTCTGCTCCTGGGGTCTTGTTATCTCTGATTTGTGTAATTGCCCATTCCACCTCTGCTTCCATGATCTTTGGTTCCTTGACGTAATCAGTTGTGATCGCTTCTTCGTTTTCCTCCACTCTGTCATCGATCTTGTAGAGATTTTCCGTATATTCTCTCCACCTGTTCTTTGCTTCTTCTTTATCGCATATTATTCCGCCATTCCCGTTTCTTAATGAGCCGTTCCGTGGTGTGAACTTGCCAGTGATTTTCCTCATTTCCGCAAACATCTCTCTAGTTCTTCCCTTTTTTCCCTGTTCTTCCATTTCTTTGCATCGATCGTTCAAGTATCTTTCTTTATCCTTCCTTGCCTGCTTCTGAAATCTCCCGTTCAGCACCTTGACTAGGTCTTTGTTTCCTGCTGTTCTCACACTTCTCCTTTCTTCTGCTATCTTGATTGCATCCGACGATAACCACGGTGATATCTTCTTCTTTTGTCTTTTTGGTACGTGAATGTTCGCTTCCTCCTGTATCACCTTCTTCATTCCTTCCCACATATCATCAGCACTAGTCGCTTCAACCAAAATCAGTGCCTCAAATCGGTTCTTTATCTCGTCCCTGTACTCAGGAATGATCCCTTTGCACTCGTATCTAGTCAGGCGTTCCCCCAATTTGAGTCTCTCAAGTTTCAACTTAAGGGTAGCCACCAGCAGTTCATGATCCGATCCACAATCCGCTCCCGGTCTCGTTTGTACATCCCTCACCATGCTCTTCCATCTCTGTTTTACCATCACATAGTCTATTTGATTTTTGTGTTTCCCATCCGGCGAAGTCCAGGTGTATAATCTTCTCTTTGTCTTCTCAAAGCATGTGTTCATGATCCTCAGTTCATTTGTCTCACAAAAGTCGATGAGCCTTTCTCCTGCATCGTTCCGTTTTCCCAGCCCATGTCTTCCAATCGCTGACTCGATCTTGTCCGATCTCCCTACCTTTGCATTGAAGTCCCCCATGATCACCAAAGTGTCGCCTTTTGGAACTCCATCTATCTTCCTCTGTAGCTCATTGTAGAAACTTTCTCGATCTTTCTCGTCCGCCGTCGACGTAGGTGCATACACCTGGATGACAGTAGTGTTAATCACTTTCCCCCTGAACCTTACGCTCATGATTCGATCATTAACCGTGTCGTAGCCCAGTATTGCTGCTGCACTCCTCTTGTCGCAGACCATTGCCACACCATTCCTTCTGCTATCGCTTGGTCCTGACATCATCACTCTGTACTCCCCAGAATTAAAGTGTCCCTGCCCCTGCCATCGAGTCTCACTCAGGCCCAGCACCGCCAGCCCCAAACGCTTCATCTCTCGTTTTATCACCTCTAGCTTCCCTATCTGCATGCTCCGGACATTCCATGTCCCCAGTCTCAGCTGGGTTTTACAGCTCAGGTTGAGCTGGTGTTCCTCGACTGAATCAGTTACTGCACTTCCTTGCGGGTTTAATGCCGTTACTTCATGATGCCGTCTCTTCACCAGATCATCCTTCAGCTCTTCCCCAGTAGCTCTTGAATCACTCTCTGGCCTGGGTGTCTCGCCATCAGTGATTATCGTTTTTCCATGAGTTTTGTCTTCCATGACAGTTTTCTTGGCAGATTTACAGAGGTGGTTTGCCATTGCCTTCCTCTGGTTTTGCCTGCCGTGCCCGTTCGTTCGCCTCCCCTTGGGGAGGGTACTAACGGTTCGCGCCACGAGAAGGTGGGCACGGAGGTCTTTGGTTGGTCAGCCCAGGCCGGGCCCGCACCTCCGTCCTGGAACGTCGGTCAGGTCACCTTCCTGTTTTACCTCTTACGAGGTGACTGACCAACCTTTGCGATATATATATATATATATATATATATATATATATATATTTATATATATATATAACACGTGTTTGTGTATATATTATATGTATATATACACTTGAGGCAGACATGTGTATGAAGTGCTGGCGACTTCATTTACTTAGCCTCGGCGCATGAGGACGGATGGCCAGTCTTCTCCCTTGCCGTATGATCTTCCCACCGACAGTGTACGGTCAGTGCAGTGCACTCATTATGGCTGGGTTTACTAGGCGGGGCAGATGGTGCAGATATCTCACACCAAATTCCTACTGTGGAGGGGATTTGAAAGCCCGACCTTTTGGTTGACAATCTAATTCGTTAACCACTACACTATCGCCGACTCGTTACCATCATTTATTTAAATCCATAGTCAAGAATCACTGTTTCACCGTGTCCTCTGCATGACTGTGTCATGGCCCCCTAGCGAACGTACATCGACCCTCAAATCCAGATATATACTGACGTTATGTGCGTATTAAGTGTTTTAAATAATCAAATTAAAGTCTAAACCAGTGGGAGAAAGACCAACGCACAGCAGCGAAATGTACGGAGTTAATGCGTCTTAAGTGGGATATAGTCCAAACCAGGTAGGGAAGCTGGAGGCGAGTCCCACCGTGCCATGCAAGTCGCTTCCTCTATCTAACAGATTGTATTTGTCGCTCTACTTTCAAACCAGCGTAGGGTAGCAGCAGGCGAGTTTCACTATGCCATACAAATGAATCCCTGTTTCTAATAGGCAGTATTCGTCGCTCTACATGTACTTCCAAACCAGCGTAGGGGAGCGGGAGGAGAGTTTAACTGTGTCATAACACATATTATATGCGTCCCCTCCTCCTTTCTAGCAGATCGTCTTTGTCGCTCTACTTGCAAACCAGCGTAGGGTAGCAGGAGGTGTGTTCCACCGTGCCCTACAAATCGCTCCCTGTGTCTAATAGGTAGTAGGAGGTGTGTTCCACCGTGCCCTACAAATCGCTCTCTGTTTCTAATAGGTAGTATTCGTCGCTCTTCTTCCAAACCAGCGTAGGGGAGCAGGAGGCGAGTTCCACTGTGCCTTACAAATCGCTCCCTACTTCTAACAGATTGTCATCGTCACTCTAAACTTCCGAGACGATTGACCGCATGGTAGGCGATGCCCAGAAATTGATACCAAACGTCAAGTTCCCGGCGTGCGTGCTATTAAGCTGGTCGGGCGCCAAGAGACTGATATAGCGCCAACCTAGGGTCGTAGCTGGATTGCATTCTTCGTTGCCCAGAGAGCGTGTGATCGAATGCCAGGGCTGTCGATATTGCCCGACGGCAGAGACTCTTACGGACCACCGATCAGCAGGATGATGCGTCCTAGGCGTCCATCAAAGATGTGATGTTATGCAGTGGTCAGTATGTAATGTAATCTAATGTAGTTTAATGCGATGTATTATAATGTAAGGCGATGTTATGCGATATAATGTGACCTGATGGAATGTAGTTTAATGTAGAGAGTCATGTAATATGGTAAAATGTATTGTTATGTAGTTTAGTATCGTTTAGTGTGGTAGTGTATTTTGGAGTAGGGTAGTTTCATAAAGTGTATTGTAGTGTGATGCAAAGTAATTCAATGCAGTGTATTGTAGTGTAGTCTTGCTTAGTGAAGTGTGGTGCAATGTGGTGTAGTGTAGCATATTGTAGTTTAGTGTAGCTTAGTGTACTTTAGTTTGGAGTATTTTACTGAATTGTGGTGTAGTGAAATGATGTGTTATATATATATAGTGTTATGTAATGTTGTATAGTGTTATGTCGTGGTTTATAGTGTTATATAGTGTTGTATAGTGTTGCATAATGTTATATAGGGTAATGGAGCGTGGTGTCACTTGGTGATGTGGTGTCATTTGGAATGTCACGAAGTGTTGTGCAAAAGCGTAGGCTAAATAATGCCAATATACCTCTAGGTATTTGTAGATAAAAATTGTCGCAGAAATTGAATTTTTAACTCTACACAAACTTCTGCGTGTAGTCTTAAAACAAGAGATTGTTAGGCTAAATGTAACCTATATTCGTTCATCAACCATTATGCTTCACCTCTGAGCAGTTTGTGCTGTATATATATATATATATATATATATATATATATATATATATATATATTCGTATATATGTATATATATATGTGAGTATGTCTCTCTCTGTATCTCTGTATCTCTATCTGTCTGTCTGTCTGTCTGTCTGTCTGTCTGTCTGTCTGTCTGTCTGTCTGTCTGTCTGTCTGTCTGTCTGTCTGTCTGTCTGTCTGTCTGTCTGTCTGTCTGTCTGTCTGTCTGTCTGTCTGTCTTTCTCTGACCAATCGTATAATTAATTGAAACATGTTTTTGCCTACTTGCCTTTTGGCTGTGGCCATAGTTGGACGTGACTGTGTGTGAGGCAATGCCTTGATCTCCCTCGGGCTCTGCTGGTTTATCTTTTCTGTCTGGCTTCGACTCAGAACGATTCCAAAGAAAACTCGACAAGTTTTTTCAATTAGCCAGTTCTCAATAGGGAGAAAGAACTCGAAGAAGAAGAAGAAGTTCCCAGCATGATCCAAGTTCTTTGTTAAGCTATCTAAGGCACTCTGCTGAATGAAGTGAAGGGGACAATAAGACACACTCCCGAGTACGTTTTGTCTGTATGTTTGTGTGCCTCTGTCTGTCTGTCTCTGTGTCTCTGATTGTCTGTCTTTCTATGCGTATGTCGGTGTATACGTCTGTGTGTTTGTGTCTTAACGTGCGTCTTTGTCTGTCTGGAACTGTGTGTGTCTGCATATCAGTGTGTATGCATGTGTGTATGTGATTGTGTGTGAGCATTGATGCCTGTCTGTATAATGTCAGCTTTTGTGTGTGAATAGTTTTGTTCTCTTTGTGTGTGCGTGCTTGGCACCGTCTCTGTCCTTGTGGATGCATGCGTGGCACTGTCTCTGTTCTCTTTGTGTGTGTGTTTGGCACTGTCTCTGTACTTGCGTATGTGTGCTTGAAACTGTCTCTGTACTTGTGTATGTGTGTTTGGCACTGTCTCTGTCCTTGTGTATGTGTGCTTGGAACTTTCTCTGTCCTTGTGTATGTGTGTTTGGCACTGTCTCTGTCCTTGTGTATGTGTGCTTGGAACTGTCTCTGTCCTTGTGTATGTGTGTTTGGCACTGTCTCTGTCCTTGTGTATGTGTGTGCTTGGCACTGTCTCTGTCCCTGTGGATCTGTGCTTGGCACTCCCTCTGATCTTGGCACCAGTTAGCAGCAATGATTCATTGTATTCAAAACAAGGACTGTACCAGCATTTAAGCTCGTTCGCTTATTCCCAATTCGCTCTCGTCAATTCGTCTGTTTAGAGTGCAAAGGTGCTATCTCCATTTTGGTCATTTTTCAGGAGAGCAAATCTAAACTTTTGATAGTTGCTACAAATCCAATACTTTTTATGTGATTGTGATTTATAGTCATTTGGATAATAAATTATTTCCCTAGTTGGAATGTTGTAATTATTTAAAATTTTGTGACGCCTCGCCTTAAAAAATGCAAAATAACAGCAAGTGACCAACGACCACTTATGCTTGTAACAGACGATAGCACCTTTGCACATTTCAAAATATTTTCTTATCTGGAGATAGCTATAATATTACAACAACTTAAATTTGCGATTAAAAATTACTTTTTACAGAAAAAATATTATAAAATAATAAATAATGATTTGTGTAAACTGCATTGATTTATTTGAACTATTTAATAGAAAATTTAGAAGCTGAAAAATTTATTATTGGTACACACTCGAAGTTCGAAACTAACGGTTAAAAATGATGTTGGCCCTTCGTAATATTTTCAGCTGCATACAATTATACGGTTAAGGAATCAATATTTGCAAAAGTTTAATATATATATTCTGTGACCATAATTGATTCACTTCTCTCAGTTTCATGAAATTTAGATTTTACTTCAATATTTTCTCTTGACTCATGAGATTCACCGACATCAAAGTTTACATCGGATTTCTATCGACACGCGAGATTCGTCGACATCAAGTTACCATGATTAAATGCAATAATATTTTCAGAATAATAAGTCAAACTAATGCAAAATGTTACGAACATGATTGTTAGAAATTTGCAATTTTCATCTAAAATACTTTTGGATTAGTCTTCAGCACGACGCCGTATGTATACTAAATTAAACCATGGAAGCTATTTTTTGGTAAACACATAGTGCAGTAGGCCCTAGCTCTATTGGAGATAGAACCTTTGCACATTTCAAAACTGGGTTGTTGGAGATAGCCCCAATATTAAAATAGTTGCTGCGTTTTTATTTACACTGTGAACGATACCATCTTTTCACAGTTCAAACACTACATTGGTAGCAATAGAATAGAACAATAAAAATTTTTTTGAAAATTTGGAGATAGCACCTTTGCACTCTAAGCAGACGAATTACAATAAATTATATATCATATAATTATATCATAATTATATTATGAGCACCAAAGCGGCCACATCAACGTTACACGCATATCCAGCTGTGTGGGTTTTCTCTATAATTATGATGCCATCATAAATATCAATTTACCGGAAAAAATTTTTAAAAAACCGTTATATAACACAATTCAGTATGATAAATGCAATGCAAAGTAAGGCAACATAGTAAGATACAAGATACAACACAAAAATCCAAAGCAATATCGTGCCAACACAATACAATACAAGACAATACAATACAATACAATGCAATATAAAAGAAACGTGAGAGTCATAATTATATAGAGCGCCATGACATATATACACATATATGTATGTGTATAAATATATTGCCTAATGCATATGTATGTACAAATATAAATTTATATGTGTACCTATATCTTACTATAAATGTGAGAATTGTAAAAAAAAAAGACTGTGGGGGGGTTAGACTTTGATGAGTTTGATCCTTGTGGAGTTGAAGATTTTATATGTATTTAGCAAACAATTCAAAAATGCAATAGAAAGCTTAAACTCCTTAAAGTGATGACATCACCAAATTTATAATTGGTCACAGATCACACAATAAACCAGTAGTAACTCACAAAGTGAATTGTGAAGGAAAATGCTACAATATATGAACAATATAATCACACTAGCACAACTGAGAGGGTTGGAAACAACCCCTTGGAGTGTGCAATGAAGATTTAACTGTGGGGTCCTAAGAAAGACTAGGGGGAGGTTGAACCCCCAGCTCCCGACAATTCTCACCCTGATTACTATCCAGAGAGTATCAGAGTGTAAAAATTTTCCTATATTATGTAACAACATAAAAAGTGATGGCCATATAGTTATTTGCACAGACATAAATCCATGTTCTAATATTTATATATATATATATATATATATATATATATATATATATATATATATATATATATATATATATATATATATATATATATATATATATATATATATATAGTGTAGTATCATAAAGAAAGGCAGACAGACAGAAAAAGACAAAGACAGACAGAAATTGGCCATATATGACCGGAAGAGGGAGAGGTGAAGGTCACTTGACGAAGGAACTACCTGAAGCGGCGCATCTGTCTACCTGTGATCTTCATCAAGGACCATTGCATTCTCTTCTCCAATGAAGTCTTTAATTGATCTACTGAAGCATTTGCCACCAGAGCAACCAACACGAAGGGCCATGCATCATCAACAATTCCAACGCTGTGCCTAAATCATATTTCTCTCATTCGTAGTTGTATGAATAGTAACTAATAAGAATGAGGAAATACAATGACAATGACAAAATCATTTATTGAAACCACAGATCAGAAACAAAACATGATAACGTCTCACAGCACAAACTGGTGGGGCGTGGCCGGTCAGTGGTAAGTTCGGCGCCTTGTGACCGGAGGGTTGCAGGTTCGAATCCCACTCTGTAGCCATGGCCTGCGTACGGACCTTGGGCAAGACCTTCACTCGCGATTGCTCGTGGCGCTTCGGCGTGAAAACTCCGACACAGTATCAAATGCTGTAGTCGGGAGCGCCTCTGAGTAGTAATAGACTTGCGGAGGCACTATAGAAATATCCGAAATAAATAAATAAATAAATAAAAGGATGTCCCTAAAGGGATGAACTCCCGCTTCCAGGGACACCTTATTGCCAAGACTATTATCATGGCGCAAGAACCAACTTAAATCTTAACTAATTCCTCTAAAAGAAGAAGAAACGGGAAAATCCACTTATCTTAACTATACTACCGACGCTTGGGCAGCCAGAAGGAGAAACCAAAAAATATATAAAATAGGAAAACGGTAAACGGAAGGAGGAAAACAAAGAAGAGAAAGTAACCCGAAGATTAATAAGAAGGTTTATACTCACGGGAGACTCAAACGAAAGGGAACACACCAAATCTCGGGGGGAGGGGAGAGAAGCTGCCATAATTGATAGGAGCACAAGTCATGACAAATGACGATGACAATGATTACAATGATGATGATGATGATGATGATGATGATGATGATGATGATGATGATGATGATGATGATGATGATGATGATGATGATGATGATGATGATGATGATGATGATGATGATGATGATGATGATGACGATTACGATGACGATGACGATGACGATGACGATGCTGATGACGGTGATGATGATACTGAACTAGTAAAACATTATCTGGTTTCAGTAGATTGAAATCTGTGCCAAGCTTCATTTGTGGCCAGTGGCGTAGATTCGCTGTGAAGAGTGAGGGGCACGAAATACGAGGCGATCGAATTAGGACGTCAGCCTCAGTGTATACCGGTCAATCATACCTCATTGTGCAACAAGCCTAATACAGGGAGACATACAGACGTACGCCTTCACAGGCTTTATCAAATGTCACCAATTATACACAGATTTGCAAAGAAACGTCAGCGCGCACACTAGCTGTTTATATCAATATCTATTGCAGCTCAAATATTGCCGGCGTCAGACCAAAGGTTGGCCCCCTTCTCAAAATATCGACTGGATCTGGAGTACGAAAGCCCAGCTATGATCGACGTTGTGTCCTTGGTAGACTGGACATGCACGACATAGTGGGGGAAGCGTCGCATCATGTTCCTTTGTCTGGGTTTTTAGACATCTAATTGTATTTACTATATTTTCAGATTTTCTCTAGCGAGCATTCACTTATGATTCAGAACTAAAACGTTCATTTCAGCCTTAACTTAAACTTAAATGATAATATCCACGAACACTTTCGCTTTCTAGTTAAAGTAAACTGACAATATCTACGAACACTTTCGCTTTCTACCAAATATCCACGAACACTATCGCTTTCTACTTAAAGTAAACTGACAATATCTACGAACACTTTCGCTTTCTACCGACACTTAACCGACAATGTCTATAAACACCTTCGCTTTCTACCGACACTTAACCGACAATATCTATAAACACCTTCGCTTTCTACCGACACTTAACTGACAATATCTACGCACATACAAACACCTTTTGCTTCTGACAATAAAAATGCTTCTGAGCATACACATTGTATGCTCCTGAGCAGCTTCTTTGCCTCCTCTCTCTGATCTCCCTGGCAACCGAACTCGGATCTCCACTGGACATTTCTCTTTCTCTATCTATCTATATGTCTGTCTGTCTGTCTGTCTGTCTGTCTGTCTATCTATCTATCTATCTATCTATCTATCTATCTCTTTGAATAACCCCTCTGATGCGACACAGCGTTCGTGAATAAACTGGTGTCCTGCTTCTAGCTATAGAGTAGCGCATTAGAAACTCGAAGTTTACGATTACGGTTGTTTGCAAAGCAATTTCTGTATCCGAGGCACTGTTGTAAGATTTGCTTTTCTCTCAGCCTTTCTCTGTAATAATTGTTTTATTAATTTATTTGCTCTTTCCTTGCCTTGGGGTGTAATAAAGTACCGATAACTCTAACATTTATCAGCATAGCATACAACCATAAAGCATAGTAAAAACTGAGATATGTATCAATAACTATTAACTCCTATCAGTAATGTTTTAAGTTATTACATCCTATAATGCCAAATGCAAATTAGATGCTGATAATTCTGTTTTCTGACCTAATGAAAACACTGCCCTACATGGGTCATAAATTGTTCAATCATATCGTCTCCAGTTAACTATAAATTAGGACTTTATGACATTCTATTGCTACATAGGAACCGCACATATAACCACATTATCGGGGATTTACTGCACTTTGAAATATCTTATATTATAATTTTTTCTGCAGAGATGGTCGATTATCTATCTATCTATCTATCTATCTATCTATCTATCTATCTATCTATCTATCTATCTATCTATCTATCTATCTATCTATCTATCTATCTATCTATCTATCTATCTATCTATCTATCTATCTATCTATCTATCTATCTATCTATCTATCTATATATCTATTTCTGTTTGTCTATCTGTCTATATATATATATCTATATGTTTCTCTGTCTCTCTTTCTCATTCTTTCTCTCCCCAATTGCACATAATAGCTTATGATATTTGTATCAATGACACATTGGCAGCGCGCTGAATCTGTAATGCAACGATTACGGGTTTGAACCAGTTTCAGAACACGGGTGGGGAATGGCTGTAAGAGCTGTTCCATGGTAACCTATTTCAGAAGGAGAGACTGTTCCATGATGACCTATTCCAGAAGGAGAGACTGTTCCATGGTAACCTATTCCAGATGGAGGGCTGTTCCATGGTAACCTATTCCGGAAGGAGATAATGTTCCATGGTAACCTATTCCAGAAGGAGAGACTGTTCCATGGTAACCTATTCCAGATGGAGGGCTGTTCCATGGTAACCTATTATAGAAGGAGAGGCTGTTCCATGATTACCTATTCCAGAAGGAGAGACTGTTCCATGGTAACCTATTTCATAAGGAGAGGATGTTCCATGATAGCCTGTTTCAGAAAGAGGAGTTCCCCACGGCAGCCTGTTCCACAATGTTGGCTGTAGTAGAGCACAATTAATTGACAGGAGAGATTGTTCCATGGTAACCTATTCCAGAAGGAGAGCCTGTTCCATGATAGCCTGGTTGAGGGTTTCAGAAAGAGGAATTATTTCCCCACGGCAGCCTGTTCAGTCATGCAGGCTGGACAGTAGTAGAGCATAATTAATTGACAGTTATAAACGAATCTCTATTGTTCATGCATATCTATGCCTTCATTCCTGTGTCTTAGCTGATGAAAGCAATTATTTTTCTGCCGAGAATCGATCAATCAGAGAATTCGTGCGTTTTGAAAGAGGATTTGATGAATGAGTCAACGCTGACAAGTGACTGAGGAGTCGCGGCTGCAGGTACGTCTGCCGGCGTCGGAATATGACGACGCGGAAAGAAAGAGTGCCAGAGAAATACACAGAGACAGGTAGAGAGATGGAGAGAGAGAGAGATTGGGATAGAGATAGAGAGATAGAGAGAGACACAGACAGACAGAGAGAGATAGAGAGGGAGACAGAGACAGAAAGAGACCAGACAGAGAGGAGACAGAGACCAGAGACAGACAGACATACAGACAGACAGAAAGAAAGAAAGAAAGGATGAAAGAAAGAAAGAAAGCAAGCAAGAAAGAAAGAGCAATATATAAATGCGTGCGTGTATGTGTGAGTTCTGTGTGTCCTGTTTGTTTGTTGTGTGTTGTGTGTGTGTGTGTGTGTGTGTGTGTTGTGTATGTGTGTGTGTGTGTGTGTGTGTGTGTGTGTGTGTGTGAGAGAGAGAGAGAGAGAGAGAGAGAGAGAGAGAGAGAGAGAGAGAGAGAGAAAGAGAGAGAGAGAGAGAGAGAGAGAACGAGAGAGAGGGAGAGAGAGAGAATTAGAAAGAAGGTGTGAGAGTTGTGTGTGTGTGTGTGTGTGTGTGTGTGTTGTGTATGTGTGTGTGTGTGTGTGTGTGTGTGAGAGAGAGAGAGAGAGAGAGAGAGAGAGAGAGAGAGAGAGAAAGAGAGAGAGAGAGAACGAGAGAGAGGGAGAGAGAGAGAATTAGAAAGAAGGTGTGAGAGTTGTGTGTGTGTGTGTGTGTGTGTGTGTGTGTGTGTGTGTGTGTGTGTGTGTGTGTGTGTGTGTGTGTGTGTGTGTGTGTGTGTGTGTGTGTTGTGGCTCTGTGTAGGTGTGTGTGTATGTGCATGTGTGTGTCAATTTTCATCAAAACTGTTCACTCCCCACAGAAATCCCAACCGTCGTTTCCTATTGGATCAGAATTTCATCCGCACTTCCACCAACACTTCATCTTCCGACAGCCAGACGGCGCTGGCAATTGCGTTCTCAGTCGACAAGCACTTAGGTTAATATCTCCTAACAGCAGACTCATCTCACCAGAAAGTTCGTACAGCTCAATCCACGTCACTTCTCTTGCTATCTCCCCGCACGTCTCTAATTAACAAAGCTGAAAACACCAATTTAAACACATCCTACTCTAATACCTCCATTTCTGTTTAGTTTCCTCTTTGCTCCGATTTTAAATACCTCCTACTTTTGTCTTTGCTTCAGTTTTTGCCTTATATTTTTCCTTTTTGCTCCAATTCTAAATACCTCTTATTTTTCTCTTTGCTTCGATTCTAACTATCTCCTATTTTTCTCATTGCTCCGATTCTAACTATCTGATATTTTTCTCTTTGCTCCGATTCTAAATACCTCTTATTTTCTATTTGCTCCAATTCTAAATCCCTCCTATTTATTCTCTTTGCTCCATTTCTAAATACTTCCTATTTTTCTCTTTGCTCCAATTCTAGATACCTCCTATTTTTAGATTTGCTCCAATTCTAAATAATTCCTATTTGTTCTCTTTGCTCCATTTCTAAATACCTCCAATTTTTCTCTTTGCTCCGATTCTAAATATCTCCTATTCTTCCTCTTTGCTCCAATTCTAAATATCTCCAATCTGCTGTGGTAACGGCCTTACCTCTGGATCTTCACCTGAAACGAAGCCCGACCAAAACTTCCTTTAAAATTTTTACCTTCCTGGGCGCTTTAGTAATCGTAACCTCCCTATTGATTTTGCTCAGACTGAGCGCCTGTGAATACGCTGGTTCCAGCGACTTCGCTTTTTGGGCGCTGTAGAAATCTTGAGGTTACGATTAGGATCATCAATAATTCTGTGTCTGATTGAACGCCCGTAAACTTCGTTTAAACACCGGTGAAATCTTCTGGTCCCGCGCTCTTGTAAGTCGACACGAGTGCACCGTTGGTCCGTCCCTTTAGAACAATCTTTCCGTTGACATTCGAGCTGTCCCTTTAAACTCTGCTCAAGTTACTTTTTCCAGCTATGTTAATACGAAACTGTTCAGGTCTCATATACAGCCATGGTCAGAGGATTCTACACCATAGAAACCTTGGAGCAAATGCTCCATCCAAGAAATAGGGGGGGGGGAAGATCTGTCAGTGTGTGTGCCACCATTATAGGGGGGGGGGGAGGAAAAGGAAGGGGAAGAAGAAGGGGATGGGGAAGTTGCTCCAATGACTTGGGGGGGGGATAGACGCCCCTGGCCATGGTCACAGCGCTTTAAGGGGTTTGTAACTTGCGCTTGATGAAAGTCCAGATACAAACAATCAGTTGGAGAAACCCGGTAAACTCCACTAGGTTAGTCCAACCAGAGTCGGACAACTGTGGGGAAGCCAGTTGAAACAGACGGGTGTTAAAATGTTGACTTGACTGACCTTAAAGAACTGACCAAACCAGTTGAAACAGACTGGTGTCAAAATGTTGACCTGACTGACCTTAAAGAACTGACCAAACCAGTTGAAACAGACTGGTGTTAAAATGTTGACCTGACTGACCTTAAAGAACTGACCAAACCAGTTGAAACAGACGGGTGTTAAAATGTTGACCTGACTGACCTTAAAGAACTGACCAAACCAGTTGAAACAGACGGTGTTAAAATGTTGACCTGACTGACCCTAAAGAACTGACCAAACCAGTTGAAATAGATGGGTGTTAAAATGTTGACCTGACTGACCTTAAAGAACTGACCAAACCAGTTGAAACAGACTTGTGTTAAAATGTTGACTTGACTAACCTTAAAGAACTGACGAAACCAGTTGAAACAGACGGGTGTTAAAATGTTGACTTGACTAACCTTAAAGAACTGACCGTGCGAAGTGACCTGCATGGACAGTGAATTCCAAAGCATTTGACCTCCAGCCACCGACAATGGCCGTTGATCGAATGGAATAATATTTGTTGCTGTGAACAATTACCAGAAATGACGGCTCGGCTCTTTTCGGTTTTACTATATCGAGACCACAGCATGGACAACTTCGATAAGCGTTTTGGACAAGATAGGGTCAGGTTTAGTAACGCATTAAATTTTATTATTCACTATAAACACGACTTTTCCGCTTTTCGCAGTGAACAAAATACGGGACCTGATTGTGCAGGAAACAGTATTTGACAAAACCACACGACAAATACGGAACATTCAAACGACAATTAGAATATACATGCCTGTATATATATATATATATATATATATATATATATATATATATATATATTTGTGTGTGTGTGTGTGTGCAAAAATTATGCATACATGGTTATATATATACATAGTAACATAGTTATATAGAAAGTTATATATATATAACATGCACAAATATTCATACACATATAGCCTATACTTGTATACCAGACAGCTATATATATATTACATTGCTATACGGATTTGTTATTATATGAATACGCGCATACATATACATATACATGTATACTTATATGACACTTTTATGCCATTACTATTATACAGGTCTGCGTGTGTATATATATATATATATAGGATGGTTCTCGACTAGATTAGTTGCGAAGTCAGTTGCGCCTGAAAATAATGGACAAAAACAAGTATCCGTCGACTTAACATGGAATATAGAAGTACTGCTACATCTGGAATTGTCAGCTGCATTTGGTAACGTACCCTGTTAAAAAATTTGAGAAACAATTATAGAGGAAAACGGTAAAATTATAAGAAATCTGGTGATGGCGGGAAGGAAAGGATGGGCTCTATGAACTAGGTGCTACCAATTCCTCAACAATCTATAACTTTACATACTGAGTGTACGAAGGCAGCCAAGGGAGGTAATTGGATCGACCCTATCATTCTACGTCAAAGAACTGTGCAACAAAACAAACGGCAGTAAATCTGATAATTTAGTACCGCTGGGTTGACACTAGCAACGTTCAGGAATAATCAACATGTCTAAAAAGACATCGAAGATCGACGAATTAGTCGAACTTCTCAAAGATGAGAAGGCGACAGAGCTAATTGTTGGAGGACTTGAACAGTCCGAATCTTTCACCCCAGTAATCGAAGATATGATAAGGAAAAAGATAGACAAAATCTTCCGACAACATTCTGGCCAAACTTGACCCCATTATCGACAAGAAGGTCAATGACCTTCTACAACATCACCTTACTAACATCACAGCTGAGCAGGAACAGCTTAAAGATTGCGCGGCCGAGTCTCGCAACTCGAAACTGAGGCCAGATCGTCGAACTTGGTTCTTCATGGGGTAGAGGAAATCCATGATGGAACTGAATCAAGAGAATCTGCTGAAAAGGAGGCGGTGGAGGCAACTCTCAATCTCTGCAATCAGACACTCGACCTCAACATCTCGTCGGAAGACATATCCCTAGCCTTCAGAATACCCAAGAAGGGAAAGGAGAAATATAGACCGATTATAGTGAAATTTGCGACGCAAAGAACAAAGAACCTTATTTACAGATCTCGCACGAAACTACGCAAGACGTCTATCTATATAAATGAACATCTCACGTCGAGCAATGCTCAGATTTATGCCAAGGCCAGGGCATGGGCGAGGGAAGGAAAAATTGTGGCTACATGGACTGCAGGAGGGCTAGTCTTCGTCCAACTGACAGAGACCCCGGGATGCAAACCAACTAAGATTACATCACTACAGGAGATGCATGCGATGATGCAAACCGCTCCACCCAAATAAAAACTTCCCTCCTTCGAAATTTACGAACACCCATAGGACTTGTATACTGCATCACACAGTGGGCACGGACAATAAAGTCTCCATTCTCTTTTTCTCCGTTCCCTCGCGCAACTCATGGACGTCGGAACTACTTGCATACGGCCAGAGCCTTCAAACGCGAATTTCTCATCCCCTGCCACATTTCTCCCCTTGGCGATTCTTCGTCGACTTTTTGTTCCCCTCCGTCAACTCCTGGACGTTGAAACTACCACCGCTCAGCCATACGGATACAGCTTTCAAACGCGAACTTCTCACCCCCTGCCACATTTCTCCCCTTGGCGATTCCTCGTTGACTCTTTGAAGGATCGCTTAGAGTGAGTAGTAACGTACTACTTATTACCTGAACTACGCTGTTAAACCAAGAACGTTGGTTCCTTGCTTCCTTTCCTTTTTTTGTTTGTTTCAAGGCATCGGTGATGCCTTTGACGCTGACTATTGGATTTAAATTTCTCTTGAACGTAAACTAACTCTAGTTGATCAGCACAGAAGCCTATTCCAAACATAAGATTTATAAACAAGTGATTATGTGTTAGTATTAGTGAGTGACTAGTGGTTGCGGGAATCTTGTTGATTTGTGTACAGCAATGTAAATATGTTTCTAAGATTTATAATGATGACATGGAATTGCATTACCTAGACAGGCGTATAGCTGATATCTTGGCGAACTAATATCTCCAGTTACTTGTGCTTCTGAACCTGATAGCCACAGAATCATTACTGCAACTATTTATAAATGGTTGTGGCGTTCAATACTGAACCCAGGTGTCATTCTTAATCATTAATACCGAGCGTGCTGATAACAGGACTACTGGCACACTTTGATGTTATTCCTTCATACAAATAGATTGTGTAAGCTTATATCTAAAAAAAAGGTTGACATTCACTATAAGCTATAGCAGTAGAATTGTTCTATTTAAGATGGGTTCGGATGCCTTGTGACTTAGGTTTAAGATTCGGAACCTTAATCCAGCAGGTCTATCAGTTAATCCTTGTAATCAGAACCGGGGGTAAATGTATCCTGGAAAGTCTTTATACGAGATATCAATGTCTTGCATTTGGGTACAAATGTGCATGATCCTCAACTAAGTTGCTTTGTCCATGATGATGTCATTATTTGCATTGGAATGTCCTATTATACGAGATAGTATAGTGACTTGCTTTTGTGTACAAATGTATATGATTCTCAGTTAAGTTGCCCCAGCCCATGAGGATGTTACTATTTACATGGGCTCATGCCTGATGACTTCTGCGACATGATTCTCATCTGGACGAGTTAATTGTTTTCTGGGTGATAAATTCATCGGACTCCAGATTTAGAAACCAAAAATCGTACCATCAGCCATGGCCATTCCTGATGGTGGTACCAAGACTATTTAAAGGATTAACATTTTATAGGGGAGTAAGCTAGTGTGCCACGTTGGAAAAACTTCCTTACGTAATTTATGTATAGTTATAACATGTAACTTCCGCTTCTCTGCTCTTCTTCACCTCTATATGCTGTTATATCATTCATGTGTTATTTTAATTCATGCTTTATTTAGTTAACGCGCGGTTTCTTTAGGCCAAAGACGAGGCTATGTCACCCATTACGGGGATATGAGTCCACTTGGATGACTTGTAGCATATGTTAATTAAGGCATTAGACGGCGAACTTGAATTAATTATAATACGAGGCAGGTGCAGCTGCATCTTTATGCAACTACCTTGTCCGGTGTGCCACCCACTCAGAGTGCTGGGGGTGACGACTCCATCCAACCGACTGGACGTGATAATGGTTTATTTCAAGTATTGGGCCCGAGTACAACAAGTATCAATATAAATAGAATACGTTCAAGAGATTTAGCAGAGATAGATGCAGTCTCCAGCTCCTCCTGGTCATCGGATGATATGTCTAAGACCAATATTGAAGTCGATAACATGGAACTTGAGTTAAACTCCTCACATGAACTCGAATTAGAAGTCATTTCCCCAGATCCTGAAAATGTAAAAGCAATTAATAACGATAACATTGATCCAGACCAAAATCTGTTCAGGACCAAATCATGGTCTAGTAATTATATTTCTCCGGATAACTATCAAAGGACTTTATTAAAAGGACAGGGTCCAGATAAGACTCTAACAGTAATTCATATAAACTGCAGAAGTATAATGCATAAAGTAGCAGAGATACAAGATATAATGGACAAACCTCGTCCAACAATTGTTGCGTTAACCGAAACCTGGTTAGATGATAATCTTTCAGACTGTATTCAAATCCCTGGATATAAATTTGTTGGTATGGCGAGAAAAAGGGGAAGGGGTGGAGGGGTCGCATTTTTGATAGAAAGTAGCCTTAATTACCTAACCTCTAGTACAGGAGATACAGTAGTGGATTATGAAACATTTGAAAGTTTATTTATTAAGATTAAATTAAAAACCAGTTCCCCATTAATCGGTGTAATTTATAGGCAGCCCGGACAATGTCTGGCAGAATTCCAGCATGATTTTGATCAGCTAACTTCAAAACTCGAAAAGAAAACTAAAGAAATTATCCTTCTTGGAGATTTCAACATAGACCTATTAAGAGTCAATGATCATAAAGACACCAATATTTTTTACAACGGCCTAATTTCCCATCATTTTCTCCCGACCATCACGAAACCCACTAGGATTACTCAAAATACAAAAACTTTAATAGATAATATTTTCTGTACGAACTGGTCCAAATTGAAGTCTGCTTACATTATCATTTCGGATTTATCCGATCATCTCCCCATTATTGCGCAATTCTCTCTTGAAAAATATTATACAAAAGAGCTAGACTATGTCGATCGAAGATCCATTACCATTAAAGGTCTAGAGAAATTTTCCAATGCCCTCGAAGGGGCCAATTGGGACCAAATTATTCAATACTCGCAGCTTGGGTCAGTCAACGAGGCCTATGATTCTTTCTTTTCGGTGTACAAAGAAGCTTACACCGATGCCTTTCCATTGAAACGTGTGACTAACTCAAAAAAATATAAAGTCAATAAAGCTTGGATGACCCCTGGGTTGCTGAAATCATGCAACAAAAAAAATCTTCTCTATGCCAAATACCTGAAGCATCCTAATCCTGAAAATAAAAAGAAATTTACGGTATACAGAAATAAGTTTAAAGCTATTAGGATTCATGCAGAAAAGAGCTATTACGCGACAGAATTTCTCAAGTGTCATAGTGACCTTAAATCCACCTGGAGGCTAATTCGATCTGCCCTGCAGCTTGATGTTACTAATGAAAAGATAAATGCATTAATGATTGATGAAGTTAGAGTTGAGGATCCTGGTATATTGGCCAAAAAATTTAACGAGTATTTTATAAATTTGCCCAAGGAGTTGGCCAATAATGTCCCTTACACGTCAGCATCTTTCCATGAATACTTACCGCCGACCAACTCAATGTCTATGGGAATGATTACAACATCGTCAGAAGAACTACTAAGAATAGGCCTTAATTTAAAAAAGACACATGCAAGAGGGTTGGATGATATCGACCCATATATAGGCCTGAGATATTTGCATTTAATTATTCAGCCTCTCACGGAAATTATAAATAGTTCATTGACTAATGGGATTGTGCCGGATGCACTCAAGATTGCTAAAGTGGTGCCTATCTTTAAAAAAGGGAATAAGGAGAATATAATCAATTATAGACCCATATCGATTTTGCCCTTCTTCGCTAAATTCATGGAAAAGATTATGCACGACAGATTAAGCTCCTTTATCCTCAAATCTAAAATAATACATGCATCACAGCATGGGTTCCAAGCAGGTCATTCGACCTTTATGGCCCTCCTTGACATGGAAGAACTTGTTTCAAAAGCTATTGACAATAACGAATATTCTGTTGGGGTATTCCTGGACCTTGCCAAGGCATTTGATACCGTAAATCATAATGTCTTATTACAAAAATTGAACCATTATGGGGTTAGGGGCACCCAGCTAAACTGGTTTAAAAGTTATCTGGAATTCCGTACACAATGTGTCGTATGCAATGGAGCCATCTCTGAAATGGGAAATGTCGCCTTTGGTGTACCACAAGGATCCAATTTAGGACCGCTCCTCTTTTTGATATATATCAACGACCTAGCTACAGTGTCCTCGACCCTATATTTCATCCTGTTTGCCGACGACACAAATTTAATTTATTCTAATTCCTCCCCTGAAGCTCTTATGGAAACTGTTAATCAAGAATTAACGAAAGTTAATAATTGGTTCATGGCTAATAAACTTACTCTCAATGCAGACAAATCAAATTTCATTATTTTCAAATCTCATAGAAAAATCAAGCCAGTAAATTGGACATTGACTCTTAACGACCTCCCAATTGCTCAAGTGGAATCTACAAAGTTTTTGGGCGTTCTAATAGATCAGCACCTCACTTGGAAAATGCACATTAATTATATAACATTAAAAATAGCGAAAAATATTGGCATATTATCTAGAATTGCATATTTGCTCCCGAAAGATATAAAGAAAAGTCTATACTATACGTTAATATACCCATACTTGAACTATTGTAACTTTATTTGGGCCTCAAATTATCCGTCTCGTCTGCAAAAATTGGTAATACTACAAAAAAAAGCCATTAGAATGGTTGAAGGAGTAGAAATTAACGCAAGCTCACGTCCAATTTTCGCCAGCTTGAAACTGTTAAATATTAATCAAATCAGAAATTATCAAATAGCGGACCTGTTCTACTGTTATGAGCATAACCTTCTGCCCGACTCCTTCGCTAATTATTTCTTAAAGGCATCGATTATACACAGCCACGACACCAGAGGAGCATCATCATATAGGTCAATTAAAGCCCGTACTAATATCAGAACTTTCAATGTTAAATCAGTGGGACCACAGATATGGAACTCGGTCCCGCCTCAAATTCAGACTGCACAGAACAGACGTCAATTTAAGATGCTAATGAAGGAGTTCCTTTTAAGCACGTAAAGACAACGTATGATTGACCCAGACTGTATACAGCAAGGTCTGGTTGGGGGATGGAGAGTCACCGGAGCCCAGCACCCGTGGGGCTAATTTGCCCTTTGGTAGTTAAGGTTAGTTAAGATTAATTAAGGTCATGAATCTTGCTCGACCCTCTCATACTAATTAGCATACATTAAAAAATAACCTCTTGTTTGGCACATGAGAAGGTAATAAATTGAGAACCATTAAGAGACTTATTGCCTGAACTAGTTGGGTATCCCCGTTCAGCGGGACGTCAGTCCCTTTGGGGGCACCCTTTGCCTCTCCTGGCAACGTCTAAGAGGTATGTGCTATAATTTAGGTGTTCTCGTGCAGGATAAATGCATTTTGAATCACTGCCTATTTGCTAAGTTTTTGTTAGACATTGTATTCTCATAAGGAACTGAACTGTAAAAATATGATGTTGTTTGTCAGTTGATGCAATAAAGCTATTGATTGATTGATTGATTGATTGATTGATATATATATATATATATATATATATATATATATTTATATATATATGACATGTTCTCTTCATGCCGCCAATTGCCGTCCGTTCCCCGAAACGAGTTATATATATACAGTGGACGCTGACAAGCAAGCGAAAATGCCAGGACTGTGATAGCATTTGACCAACAGAAGATGTTGCTGTGCTCTTCCCAGTTCTTTCCCTTATTCAAGCTGAAACAACGTTTAACTAAAGAGGAAGGAGTTGCACACCCAACTGTTATGAAATGCATGGGTTCTCTCATATTAAAGTCTGTTTCCAGACACATCCTGTCAAAGAGATTTTCAAACACATTACTGTATCGAATTAGCATAAATGTTGTACACAAACGAATAAGTTGCATATATCTGACATTGCCAAAATGTCATAACATCAACCATTTTTCCGCACTTTTGCCAGTTGTTAACGCAGTAACTGCACAGTTAAAACCTTCAATTTTTAGTACAATACCTAACTTCACTCCTGACCTGGGAGACCAAATTTAACTGTTAGCTTGTGAACTGAGAAATTCTTAGTGTTTCCTTGTTTCATTCATCTGTGCATGTATGTGTTTGTTTCATGGGTTCTTTGTATATATATATATATATATATATATATATATATATATATATATATATATATATATATATATATATATATATTAGGGTGGTTCTGACTTTCATGGGAAAAAATAAAAATTGTTTTTTCTTGACTTTCCGCTTTTAGTTGTGTTCCAATGAATATAAAAGAAATTTGTGCAAAGTTATAGAACATTATCTTGTCATTTAGGGGTAGCTCAATAACATTTAATTTTGACATAAAGGTATTTAAAAAGAAATTTTTCCATTATCCATCATTTTTAATATTTTCTTTACCTAATGAAGCAGCAATGTTTAATTGTTGTTATTATTAAGTGAACAAACTGTTAAAGTAGTAGTTCTAAATAATTTCAATTAATTAGTATGACTTTATGTTCTTATGTAATAATAATAGGCCTATGTGGCTCACAAATCATTTTGTTGAAGTTTATTTTGACTTTAGCATTTCTTTCTTGCATTCTGTGATCATGCAATACTTGAAACAGATATTGTTTCTGGTTTTCTTTGTAATTATGGAATTGTACTCTTCAATCAAAGCAACTCCTCTTTCAGCATTGTCATTTACAACTTGCAGATGATGAATAATTTTTGAGGCAACTTTATAGTCATCATGAAGTTCCCATGTTTCAGGATTGCTTTTCAGGAAATCACTAGAGATTCTTAGCCAGTCAAAAAATAGCATGGAGTTCATTGTATGTTCATTGTATGTTCATGACCACAGATTTCTGAACATTTACCTACATTCTCTTAGGAGGATCATCTTGGCCTGGTCGCTCGTGTAAAGCTTTCACTTCACCATTGCTCGTTTAGACTTGGCTGTCAATGCCAAATCCAAAAATGCCAAAGCCACGAGCTCCTCACTAAGGTACCACAGATGACCTGCAAATTTATTGCTGGCTACTTTGGAGAGAGCAGGATTTTCTTGTTGATAGCTATCCAGAGTTTTCAGTAAGCATAAATCATTCCAGCAACAATTTAGCAACAGCGGCTGCCTATGTTTCTCCTGTGCCAGAATGTAGCTTGGTAACTTCAAGAAGTTGGCTTTCCCCAACATCAGATAAAATGACAGGTAGACGGTCAACCAAATGTTTGCCTGTCAGATCCGGAAGGAATTATCATCCAAGTGCACAACCAGTGTAGACGATGTAGTTGTTTTAAAAATATCTTTTAATTTCTTAGCAGTTTCTTCTCGATATTGTTCTCGTGCTCTATGTATTGAAGAACGGCTGATTTTAAACTTGTCTACATTGTGGCCTACACTCTGAACTGCAGCTGCTAACACGTGTGTTGCCTTCCTGTCACTTAACTTTGTCCTGTCCAAAGCTGCTGCCAGTCTTGGTGTCACAATATTTGTTGTTAGTGGCTTTTTTTAAAGGAGTTTTCCTTTTCACTAAATTTACATTTTGACTGCCACCATCTTTGCATTCTTCAGTTAAATCATCACTACTAGAGGTTTCAAGAATAATTATCTCATTCATGGTTTCCAAATATTGATCTTCTCTCTGCTTTCTCTCCATGCTTGATCTTTGCCTTTTAGTTGCCCTCATTTCTTTAGAAGTAAGTACCATATCAACTGGTCCCATACAACAACGGCGACCTCTTTCTCTTTGGACAAGCAGACACTCTTTATCGTCTTAGCTTTCGATTATGTTTAAGGCATCCAAGTGAGCAATGTCAAATAAATTATCTAAGGCATCAACAAATTCTGTTTAATTTTCTTTAGCTGAGGCTCAGTTTTCCTGTTAACATTTTTCTTTAATTTTATCCAATGATAATTACTAATCGTAACTGTAATCGTAAAACTGAAACTCTATCTTTTGGATGCACAGTAATTAGGTTATGTTAGACAAGCTCTGACAACTTAAACCTCATTGAGCTACCTCTAAATATTAATCAAATCAGCTCATATTTGGCCAGATTTATTTTAGTATGTACTAGAACAAGATAATAAGCGGAAATAATCACATTTCAAAATTTCAGATTTCAGAACCACCCTAATATATATATATATATATATATATATATATATATATATATATATATAGGCCCATGTCCATACTCATACCTATATAACAACATAAGGTAAAATCAGCGAGTCAGCGAGCTATATAAATATATAGACACGCTACATATATAAATAGGCCTAGCGCATCCATATAAACGCTATGCTGCTTTATATAGGGCGCTCGTATATATTACATATAGCTATACACGTAAAAGCTTAAGTCTACATATACAGAGAGGTTGGTGTGATCGAATGCTACGAGAGAGTAAGTAATCCATAAGTCGTGACATGACTTATCTAATCTAATTTGCCATCGAAGAATCGTGTCCTCCACAGGCTACCGTAGCGGAGGGCACTTTGACGCCGGTTCCCTAATTACCGCAGTCGACGACTTCCGACCGAGACGCCCCTCAAGTGAAAGCAGAGAACCAGCGCATATCGTGACGCATCATCTGCAGCGCGTCCCCAGTGAGGTATAATAATAAACACTGTTTACAGTATACTATCTCGTTAGTGTCTCCGGGAAAGCGTTTGTGGGGTATCCGACGTTCGGGTTAAATTGTATACGGTCCCAGAGTGTTGCCGTTGCCTGTGCCCCAAATTGATTAAGCAAATAGCGTGTAGAACCTTACGGTAGTTTTCTCAGTCTGCCGTTGTAAGAATTCTATCGCTGCGTCGGAAATTCTATAGCACGCTGTTCGCCGAACCTTAGCGTTAAGCTGACTTCCATTAGGCCTAAAACTATGGCCTCGGTGTAGCGTCCTTTAGTGCCCGAGTAATCTACTTTCCCGCCCTGCCGGTAAAAGTATTTTAGGTAGATACTGTGCAGCATGCAGAGTATAGACCTAGTTTATTACAGGGATTGTTTTAACGTGCAATGATACACAAAATGTGCAGTGATAAAAGGCTGTTAACCGCAGTTTGTGCATGAAAATAATTGTAATTCATAATTATTTATGATTTTTATGCGCTTCGGCGCTCGCGGCTCGCCATGTGCAGTGATAAATTTTCCTTAAAACATGCCCTGGTTTATTATAATGAATAAAATAGGGATTCTGAATGCACGCAAACACTTGAAACTTCCCTTATAGCGCCCTTGTATCGGCATGGTCGCGTTACGGCGCTATAGAAATTGTCCGTTTTATTATTTTTATTATTCTCTTCCACCAAATGAAAGTATAGGTGTTACCGATAGCTTCAGGTTTTAGCTTGCCTATCTAGCCGTGAAGGCGGAATAACCAGGAATAACAGAAATATTGATGTAATGCCAACAAATTATTGAATGGCAAGTACATCATAAGTTTCTGGTATGTAATCTTTTGAGAAATTAATTAGAATTGTACAAATCTATAATAATAAATTATCTTTGTTCCCAGATTTTTACAGTAGAATTATATTGGCAATCTATAACAGCATCTGATAGGCCTACATTCCAGTTTTACAGGAGTAGTTATAAATTATGACCAACGTCACGGAGAGCTTCCATAGGAAATTTTGCAACACCTGTTCATTTGATCAATGCCACAGCTGCTTGTTTTCTAATTCTCTATAGATATTAATCAGTGTGATTCTCGTTAACGTTAACGATAACGAAAATGTTCGTTAACGAACAAAAAATGATTTCGTTAACGATAACTATAACTATAACTAAAAAATATCATTAACTATAACTATAACTATAACGAAAATAACACTAACGAAAATTCATCGCTATTTTCGTTAATGAAATAAAAGGTGCAAAATAGATAAACATGAAAACGTGAATATTTTCTTCGTTTTAAATTATCCTGTTTATTGTTACCAGATAAAATGAGAAAATGTGCAATGTGCTGCATATTCTCTTTGCGAATATCCTGCATGGGTTCTTTTCGAAAATCTAATATTTCGAGTTTCTTTTTGATTTAAAGAAAAAAATTTCTTTCGCTTGTCAATATTAAAGAGTGAGAAACTTGTTTTGATTTTAATCTCTATGTTAAAAGGAATATTATAAAAAGTTATCATGTTCATGTTCAAATAAAAAATATTCATAATAAAAATTTAAAAAAATCTGAATAATAATTAACAACATTTTGTTTTTCGGCAATTTCAGCTTTTTGCATTTGTTAGAGTCATAGAAATTTTCTGGAGGTGGGATAATTTTTTTTGACATAATTTTGTTAGGGTGTCTTTGAATGTTTGACAGCTGTTGACAAGGGGAGAAGATCAAAAACTGCTTAAATTTTTTTGACATAATTATTATCGATGACCTCATATGGACCAGGCGGAGCGCCATTGCGGCCAGTTGTAGGCTAACTATGTATTAACTAAAATTAACTAAAATAAAAGTCCATTAACTATAACTATAACTAAAATGTAGTAGGGCCTACTAACTATAACTGTAATTATAACTAAAATGAAAAAACATTAACTATAACTGTAACTATAACTAAAAAATAATACTAACTATAACTGTAACTATAACTAAAATGAAAAACCATTAACTATAACTGTAACTATAACTAAAATAAAATCTGTAAGGAGAATCAGACTGATATTAATAAATTTTTGGCGAGGAATAAATTCAGCTCCGACGGATGAACTGGTGCCTGGTTTAGGAAGTCCTTAACACTTGAACGACGAGCTGCATTGGTTTCCCAGGCACACTTACTACACTCTCGTCGTCAAAGGGTTAAATGAAGACCTGCTTTTACGAATGCCAGCAGCTTTAGCCCTACCCATGATATACTGTCAGATTCATTTGCTGTGAGCTGCTTAACTTTCACTTGGTTGCTCTAATGTGAAATAAGTCACCATCGCCGTATTTGACCGCGGTCAGTCGCATCCATTATAGAACGCGTGTGTTTTCTCCGTGTTTACCAAATACGCAGCTCATATTTAGTGCTACTTTCTATAAGTTTTTTTAGTTTTTTTGACGCTCGTTTTACCAGGCCGTTGACCTATTGATTGAGCGTCACGTAGACAGATCAACAGAGATATGGAACCAGAGAGAGAGAGAGAGAGAGAGAGAGAGACAGACAGACAGACAGACAGACAGACAGACAGACAGACAGACAGACAGACAGACAGACAGACAGACAGACAGACAGACAGACAGACAGACAGACAGACAGACAGACATAGAAAGAGAGACAGACAGACAGACAGAGACAGACACAGAGACATACAGACAGACAGACAGAGACAGAAGAGAGATAGACACAGAGATAGAGAGAGAGACAGAGAGAGAGAGAGAAAGGGCGACAGAGAGGGACAGAGAGAGAAAGAGAGAGAGACAGACAGATAGACAGACAGACAGAGACGAACATTTGATAGTGGAGCTCAATAAAATGGTCAACAATAGTTTCCCTTGAAATTTAGACCTCGTTTTGGCTTCTCCTGCGCTGGAGAAGTTATTTCGACGTAGACTTTTCCGTTAACCTCCCAGACGCCTGCGATGCGTTGATCTGCAGCAGCTTTCTTGCACGGCAGAGAAAATTTCAGACGACTTCCTTATTAGCTGTCCGTTTATAAAAATCAGAGGCAGCTGGGATTTGGCCGACTGTCTGAGAGATCGCCGTGCTTGATGGACTTCATTTCGGGCACGACATGATGTATACCTCATGAATGGCGAGTTCCACTGTGGGTCCGTCTCTCTGGAACAATTATCTGCCACCGGAAAAACGATCATCTGCATCTTTAACAGTTCAGGAAACGTTTTCTGCTCGATTTAAAACAGATTTATTCAGTGATTTATTAGGTAACCGCGCCGAAGCGCCCCTGTGGGTTAGTTAAAGGACGCTAAACAAATGCTCCGGTACATAAATACATACATAAATACATGCATACATACATACATACATACATACATACGTACATACATGCAAACATACATACATACATACGCACATACATAAACACATGCGCACATACACACATACATACATACATGACAACTATGAGGCTATTCGAGGACGACTTTTGTGGGCAATGATGCCTTGTCGTCACGTGACATCGAGATCCAGCTTCTCAATTACACACGGTAATAATGCAATTACAGGAATCTCTGTCTTGATCCTGGGTCCAGTTACAATCTCAGCGGCTCATGTCTTTGGGAAGCCGTCATTGTCCGACTTGGAGTAGTTTTGGACTAGCCTGACCTTTAAATCTTGACCTGGAACAGATTTTGACCTTACCTGCCTATCGATTTTACTTTGACTGAGCGCCTATGGATACGCTGGTTCCCGCGATTTCGTCTTTTTGAGCGCTGTAGAAATCTTGATATTACGATTACGAGTTTTCAAATGTCGTCAGTTTCGCTGTTTTCAGAATGGCAATTCCTGAGGTCAACATTTCTAGTTCCCCTCAGCTACATTTCCGCCTCCCCTTCGATTAATTCTTTTCGTGGATCTGCAACAGTTTATAGTTTAAAACCCGCTCTTTTCAGCCGGGATGTATCTTCATGGGGCGCTATATCGAGTTTAGATTGATTGATGGATTTATAGATGCGACACGATTGGCTTATCAATAGCCAACAAGAGCCGCGATACGACAGTCTTAATGGCTCGATCGTTCAACATGGCTTCGTTGATTTCCTGAGCAGTGAGTGATCTAGCATTAGGGACATACAGAAATAGTTGACCTCTTGAATTGGCGCAGGACAACAAGAAATCCCCTGCAGTCGCTCAATTTAGGCTTGCTGGCACAAATACATCGGCGGACTTTCTATCAGAGTCGTGTGATGCTGTCTGCGAAGTCACGGGCTGCTGCGTAGACCATTGGTTATATTTTAAATTAGAAATGATTTGATGGACAGAAGTTGTATCGTAATCTTCTGAAATGTTGTTGATAGTTGAAGTTTCCATAAACCATTTCATAAATTTTCTATTGGGTCGTCTTTCTCTTGCCAGATAGTAATTAAAATTAGACACTGTCGGCTTTCTGCACATTCTTCTCATGAGCAGCATTAATTTTATTAACAGAATATTCACATTTTCGACTATTTACAAAATGCCAAAATGTAAGATGCTAGCAATGTAAGCAATGCGCATGAAGCTGAACAAGTGCAGTTACTACGCGCATTAAAAAGTGTGATGTATTTGCAATTTGCACTCCCTTTTTAAAGTGTGATTTAGAGCGCTATTTCTCAAACTTTCTGAAGCTGCGGACCCGTACTTGCTCTATCAGCATAACCACGAATCGGTGCCTTTCAACATCAGCTTTTCCACAGTACGCATATAACATGCTATATTGAAATTTAGATTTCATAATAATTTATTGCCGCTGCTTGTTACAACTATGTTCTTGTTACTGTTGCATGTTTAAAACTGTTTATTATGTTTGAACACGTGTTGTGTAATAATTTTTTTTTATGTCTTACACTGTTTTATTTGAGTATCATCTAAAAGCCTGTTACCAATCACCGGTCCGCGGATCACAGTTTGAGTAGCACTGATTTAGAGTTCAAAGCCTGTATAAATTTCATTTGCGATTGTTAACTGATGTGCAAATATCTATTAGTTGACTATCCGGAAGGAAATTCACAGGGTACTATTTCACGCTACACCCTGGTTCTTAACTAAGCAAGGTATCATCGGTCGAAATGTAGATTACGATTCTCGAGGCCAACTTAATTTTTTCACCGGTAGAGGTCTCAGGTCACTATTAACTCCTTCAGTCAACGGCCGCATCGTAGTTTCACTTAGTTCCAATTAAAGGCGTTTTAGCGTTTTTCGTTTATCTAGCTCTTTCTCTCTCTATCCTTGTTTCTATCCATCTCTCTGTCTGTCTGTCTGTCTGTCTGTCTGTATATCTGTTTATATCTGTGTCTATCTATCTGTCTGTATTTCTGTCTATCGCTGTCTATCTGTCTCTCTGTCTTTGTCTGTCTATCTGTATGTCTGTCTGTCTGCCTGTCTCTTACTCTACAGGGATCCCTCCCATTCTCTCTTTGCTCTTCTTTTCCCCTCTTTCCTACCATCACATATATCTGTGTCTGGTTCTCTGTCTCTGTCTCTCTGTCTTTCTCTCTCTAGATCTTCCTGCTACATTAACCTTAATCTCTTTCTCATTTCCTCTATCCAATCTGCCTATCTCTTGCTCTCTGCTTAGACCTATGTCTATATCTGCGTCGCTGTGTGTCTGTGTCTGTCTGGCTGTCTGTCTTTATCTTCCTTTGCCTCTCATCCTCTCTCTGCTCTTTGTCCTCGTTCCATTTCTTTCTTTCTGCTTTTATTAGGTTTTCGTGGCTCTCAAGATCATCAATTGATTGCACTCAAACCGTAACCAAGCACACAGACATACAGACACACACACACACACACACACACACACACACACACACACACACACAACATTTGCATATATATGTATATGTAAATATATATATATTGTCATTTAGGCAAGCTACTCTAGGTAAGTGAAATTACTTATGTAAGATACTGTGATTTTCAACTGCAGGGTACTCTGCTTTAGGATATATATACATATATATATACATATATATATACATATATATATACATATATATATATATATATAGCACGCCTAGCGTAGTAATTACTGTAGTATGTGTATACACATGTTTAGGCATGCAAGCCGAAAGAGAATGTCTGCGTGCATGTTTTACTCAATATATATATATATATATATATATATATATATATATATATATATATATATATATATATATATATATATATATATATATATATATATGTGTGTGTGTGTGTGTGTGTGTGTGTGTATACGTATGTGTAAGTAAAGAAGCAATTACGGCTTTTGCGCTCTTATGTTATTCGTTTAGTATACCCTGAATAAAATGGATGCTAGACAATTATTTTTATTTCCGTGATTCTTATACTCGTGGTAAGCTTGGCAGGGTATCCTTAAAGCGTTAGGAAGCTTTTATGTTAGAAAAACAGTTTAAAGTGTACTTGCTATGCAACTGTTAGCATTTGTGCTGGCAGTTGACAGTGTCAAGTATCTATAGAACTAGCTTGCTACGGAAGATGCTCTATAAATTGTCATAAATATAGTTACAATGTATATAGAGGTATAGCTTGCATGCACATTGAAGGTGCTGAAGTTGAAGGTACTGAAATTGAAGGTACTGAAATTGAAGGTACTGAAATTGAAGGTATTAAAGTTGAAGGTAATGAAGTTAAAGGATATTGAAGTTGAAGGTATTGAAGTTGAAGTTAGTGAAGTTGAATGTACTGAAGTTGAAGGTACTAAAGTTGAAGGTATTGAAGTTAAAGGTAATATGAAGTTGAAGGTATTGAAGTGTTGGTTGTACCGTTGCAAAATAGATAGCAACGTGTTGTGAAGTATCGTATTACACTGTACTGCATTCTATTTTATTGTAGTGTGCTGTAATGTATTGGTTGCAATAGTGTTACTGTGTTTTGTTCTCTTTTTACTATATTGTGCTGTGTTATTTAATGCATTGTACTGTTTCTTACTGGACTGAATGGTACTGCATTGTTATAATTTTACTTTTAATTGTGTTTTTAGATGGCTGCACACCAAACTGTGATCGGCAATTAATTAATAAATAATATACTTACCTACTTACTTATTGTGTTGTGTGACATTCTATTACAACATACTGTATTGTCATTTGTTGTTTCTGTATGTTGTATTGTCCACGTAAGCTCTGTTCATTATCTCTACGACGACTACCGTACGGGGAATTCGTGAACAGAACTCATTCTCGGACGAGGTCGGAGACGAGTAAATCGCACATTTTATGATTTTCGGTTTCACTGTGCTCGAGACCGAATCCTATCATTCGCCTTGCATTCTGAGTTGGGTCATCTATAAAGGCCAGGCATTGTATTAAATTGTTTCTCTCCAGTGCGCTATAATACTGAAGCGAATACGTAGGCTATACTATTTTATTTCTGTGATTCTTACGCGCGGTAAGCTTGGCATCCTTAGAGCTCTCGTATTAAAGGCGACGATGAAGATTACTTGAGTTCTGCGAATGCAGATAAAATGACAATGTTAAAATGAAACAAAGATCGAGCGTTAAAGTAAAATGAAATACTGAGAACAAGTTTTACCGACTTGTTCATGCTTATTTCATGCATGTATTTTCGATGTATGTACTGCTGCTATAGAGTGCATCGGTTTTGGAGTCTTTTGAGTGCATCTCTGAACTACAGTAAAGAAGCTCAGACCTAAAGAGCACAAGTTGTATTGAAGGTTGTTGTACACAGTATTGTTGTATTTCATTGTATTGTACTATCATGTAAATGTAAACCTCAAATTATTTTACCAACGTCAATATTCATTTGCTGTGAGCTGTTTAACTTTCAATTGGCTGCACCGATGTGAAATGTGTCACCGTATGTGGCCGCGGTCAGTCGCATCCATAGAGCTCGTATGACTTCTCCGTGTTTACATAATATGCAGCTGACTTCATATTTAGTTCTACTCTCTATCACAGTTTTCTTATTTTTGACGCTCGGTTTACCAGGTCGTTGCCAGTACCTTGCCTTGTAAACCACAATCCCATATCTGAGTGACTTACCTTATCTAAAGTAAAGTGCCTTGCCTGAAATCATTAATACAATAAACGAACAGAAATGTTATGAAGTGTGTCATTGTGTGTGTCAGCGTATATGCGTGTAAAACAAAACGAATGTAACGCGCCGCTCACATGGCTGCAATGACGTCATAATGACAAATGACGTCACAAACAAAATTTACTTCGTTCAAAGTAAATTTCAATATACCGTAAACGGGTGCACTTTAAACTAACGACTTAAAACGCGCTTGAAATAATTTATTCGCTAAAAGGCTGCAAAAGAGCTTAACGGGTTTAAAAGGGCCAGAAACATAACGAAGCTAACTGAAAACCTACCCAAAACGGCATTCGGGAATTGATTTGTTTTCAAATTTCTTTCACCGAGCAAACATCTAGTAATATAATCAAGTAATTTCTCTTACTTAATTTCAGAATATTGACTTAGCTTGCCCTACATTATGACAGCCATCTCTGTACAAAAAGGGCCTCAACTTCAAGCTCTTTTTATTGACATAGGCACTGGCGCAAACTTGTCCAAAATATTGGTGGGGCAAAGTATTGGTGGGGCAAAATATTGGTGGGGCAAAATATTGGTGGGGCAAAATATTGGTGGGGCATGGGTCTGGACCAGAGGTGCAAAAACAAAGTTTTTTCAAGATGAAAAGTTGTTTGTTGTTGTTTCTTCGATTTTTTGGTTTTTGTTGTTTTGGTTGTTTTTAAGTTTTTCTGATTTCGGATCATAAAAATCATGAAAAATGGCATGAACAAGAGCTTCAACTCAGTTTAATTCAGTTGCGATTTCCGAAAATTAAAAATCATTTAATCAATGCTCTTAAAATAACTTCTACAAAATAAGAAATTTATTTTTTTTAAACAAAAACAAATTTTGTGGTTTTCTTTTTGTTGTTGTTTACAACAAAATCCGAAAAAGGGTTTTTCACCTCTCGTCTGGACAGTCAGCAGAGG
>OY744612.1:48579800-48602300 GCA_963556255.1 Allolobophora icterica
TTGATGTTTCCCCCCAGAGGCCGGCAATATTACAATGTAGATACCTTTAGGGGAGGAAAATCCCCCCCCAGGATACATGTGGATCCATGGTTCCCCCCCCCAGAGAGATGATTTCCTAAAAAAAAGGTCATCAACTTTTTTGAGAGAGTAATTGCTGTAGAAAAGTTATGAAAATCGGGCGAATATGACTGAATGAAATTTGGAAAAGTCATAGAAACTTTTTGAAGATGGAAGACAAAATCTTGTGTAAATTCTTTGCTCCCCCAGAAACCTTGTTTCCCCTCCCAGAAGAGGGGGACTAGATTAAACACTGATCAACACCCATCCCCTATCAGCCACTCTTTGTGCGTTGGACACTGGCGCGATATAAATTAATAATCGATTGATTGATTTTTATGGCATCACCATTAAAGGGTGGTAATTTACGTTTGCGATCATTAACTTCCATAATGTCCGGCAGAAACAGACATTTCGTCGGGTTTTAAGCGTTCATGTGGTACACCCTTAGACACATTCGTCATAGTCATTGAAAATGTAATTAGTACTGCTTCTGAATCAACTGCGGAACCGGAATCGGCAAACGAACGGCGGGAAAAGTGAGCGATAATACGAGATTAAGCATGAAATATTGAGCAGGCGACCAGTTAGTAGTCAGACCGATGTTCGGTCATCAACGGAAGTCGACTGTACGGAGTGAAATCTTCATGCTGGGAAAACGGCCGATCGCTCATGAAACCTCGCATAACATCTGTCCCCCTAAAGTCTCATCTAAACCTAGCCAAAATAAAACCTAGCCAAAATCTCACCCTAAATCTCGCCTCAGATCTCGTTTCAAATCCAGGATGTATTCTCCGTCTCGACGTCTGGGTCTCTGGATGGTCTCGAGATGTATCTGTCTTTCTGAGTTATAACCATTTCCCGAATTTCTTGTGAATTTGACGTTATTGGACTTAAAATAACCTTGGATTACCTTACAGTTAGTAGCCTCGTTTCTTACCACATGTTGCCTTTATCAAGACTAGAAACAAAAGAGTTAGCTGATTTGAACAACATATTGACCGAGATCTGGCCATTAGTATTACCTTTGATTTGGGCTAGATTTCATTTTTCTGACCTTGAAATCAAATCGGCAATGGACCGAAGTTCCAAGACCCGAGCATTGGCGACTTCAGTCTTGTGAATTTATGTAGTCTATGAGAAGTGTACTACATCCATGAGCTATCGTGAGGATAGTTAATTTTCAGCGCTTACTTTCAGTTCAATCAGTGTTTTAATTGTCGAGGGTTGGGGGTTCAATCCCCTAGGCCTAGCTCTTCATCTAACTAAATGAGCTAAGTAACTGAAAACTTGTTGGGGATGGGGGTCAGGAAACTAAAATATCCCATGAATCGTCAGTTGTTTCGGGTGCAACATATTAACAACGTTAGATTCTGACCTACGTTCGTGTACTTTGGTAATCTGGACAATTTTCGACCCCTGCTCTTTTCTGACAATTAAGACGCAGAGTCCGATTCTGCGCATTGAAATTAACGTTTCAGTTTAAATACACTGCAGCTTACTGTTTTCGAAACAGTATTCTCTCCACGTACGTAGCATCGATATCTATATTTAGACCTGGATTGAGCTTAGCCTATTCGTTCTGCACGAATCGGCGCGGTCGGCGAACAGGCCTTTCCGCCATCTTCCTACTCTTATTCTATTAGCTGTGCGTTTCATACCTGTAATAAAGTTTCGACTAAGACCTTCAAGTAAAGAGCATTTCCACATTCAATGCAAGCTAACCAACCGTTAATTGATGTTCAGTCGTCTTACTACGACTAGTACAAATTAGTATGTGTTGTTTAGCAACAATTCTTTAGTAAAGGACCAAGGGGCGTCCATATAGTACGTAGCCTACGCACAGCATAACGCATAGAGGTAGAGGGGTCAGGTATGCAAGCGTGGGGTCAGCGGAAAATGTACGTACGCATTATGCGGGGTTATGTCCATATATTACTTACGCATGGAGGGAGAGGGGGGTAACCGAAATGCGTGTGTTGCGTACGCTTGCGAATGGGGGGGAGGGTTGGGGTCTACTGATAATGTACGTACGCATAGGAAACGGGGCCTTCGAGTTGATTGGCCTTCAAATGAGCTACAGTTCAGTCTTTCCAGCTATCCGGTACTACCAGAGGAAGTAGGATTGTGGGAGAGGTGGCATACAAACCTCTGAACGCTATTACTAAACTATCACACAACTCGGCAGCGAGTCCATGGATTACTCATCCTTCAATCTGGCCTAAAGTGCAGAGAGTCGCTGCAGCCTGGACCTGTGGTACTGACACATTCTGCAGCTGTCTTGGTGGGGGGGGTGCGTCAACCGTACGTACCCAGGTGGGGGTGGTAGAAAAAAGTACGTGTGCGAACAGGGAGAGTCCAATTTTCCTGAATTTTTGCGTACGTAATATATGGAATGATTTAAAATAATGCCTCGTTTGCTTCAGGATATCTCTTAAAGGCACATAATCCACCTCCCTCCGAAGGGTCTGAATTCACCCTCCCCACAGATGGCGCCACTGGAGAAAAGTCTTCCTCCCTGCCCTAGGACACAGACCAGGCCGAACACTTCGTATCCTTCCAGACCGTCAGCACCACCTCAGACGACGACCTACACCTCCTCATTCCCGCACAATGATGACTGGTATGACCACCACCACCTACCATTACATCACATCACGGCAGTGACAAGTCATTTGACAACTTTGGACTCCTATATCAGACGCTCCAGCTACACGCATCCTAACTACTCTACAGCCCATCATAGTCGAGATCACCGTCAGAGCCAAGGACACTTTGTCATTCCCCTTTCAGACCTTACTTACCTCCTGCAACAACCTCTCTCCTGCCTCCTGGACCTTTTGCAAGACAGACACCCAGTTCTCTAGCCCATGAAGGTACATATAAAATATACACAATAATTTCTGTTTTGATGTATATTTACTAAACTCATGGGCGTAACTTTGGTCTAAAAAGTGGGGTACCATTTACCCCTTGGTACCATTGACGAAGAGTTGCTGAATGAGGGAGTGCAAGGTGAAAAGTACGGCGCACATAATTGTATGCCTTCAGAGAGTAGAAGGCTAGTGTCAATGCAAAAGATCTAAGACCATCGGGGTAGGATGAACGTGTTGGTCTAGCAGACTTCTGATTCATGATCCGTTTCATTAGTAGCTGAGATACTCCAGTGAAAGTGCTTTCAAGTAATTTCTCAAAACGAGAAGAGATCATGTCATTCTTCCTCAATTCTGACACAATTTCTGACAGCGACTTGACTCTGTGCCTGAGACGTTGAACTTTGGCATTGCTGTACTTTAAGCGCTTCTGTACTGCAACAGCACGATCAACAACAACCTCCATTTTCCTTTTCAGAGATCTTGGACTATCTTTTATCGAATAGGAGTGATCCTTCTCAGGCAGTACAACTGTAGGCGATGTTAACAGTGCACACGGTTCTGACATCTGTGTATTCATGGCAGCCTCAACTTGCTGCAATCGCTCTTTCGGGGGTTTCCGAGACTTCACAACCTAACACAGCAACAAGCAACATAAAATCAATAATACAGCTGATAATGGAAAACATACATGTGGTTGATAGGCTGTTCAGAGGTAGCCCCTAACCCAGAACATACTATTGTGCTATGTATCATTGTATCCTTGCGTTTTTCTCTGGATGGTTACCAAAAAAAATGAAATGAATGTGCTTGTGCTTTTGACACATCTCTGTAAACACGTCAGGTGCCAGGTATGGGCTGGGACTGAATTTATGCACTATATAAATCCAATGTTCCTTGTAAAAGTACATATTTGACAGGCTCTGGACTTGGATCAAGGGATGTCTAAGTGGTGTCCTGTGCTTTGCTGACTTATACAAACTACTATCATGGTCTAAAACGATGTTACCATGTTTATAATTGTCTATATTTCATAATAGCAGCATAAATCAACAACAGCTTTACAAACAATAAATATATTAATTAACGGTGTGCACAATTCTGACATCTGTCTATTCATGGTGCAGTCACTCTTAATTAATTAATTAAATTATCCTCAGTTCACCAGTTTAAATAAATAATAGCTGACAGATGGGTATGAAGTAAAAAGTTGTTGCAGGAAAAATCAGTATGGAAAGAAACCTTAACAAGGTGATCAGGTAAGGTAAAGATGGTTGGCACAGATCCAGGATGAAGTCTGACTGTCTGTCCAGTTCGATCAAAGCAGCTTGGCTGAAAGTGATCAGAGCAAACGACCGATTTCTTTGATGGTGCAAAACTTTCTCGATGCATATTGTTCACCCACTGTTTTAGCAGTTCCGGCTGGGAATGTGGAAATCTGTTGATATATTCAGCATATTCACAAATTTCAATTAGTAAATATGCGTTAGTACAAATTGCAAATATTTATTATACATCTATATAAGAATTTTGGGTGAGGAATTGTGATTAAGATGCGAAACTGGCAACTTTAAAGGTGCATGATGCAATGGTTTGGGATGATGTTTGGGACGTGTAAGTGGGGGTCTTCCCGAATCCCCGATTCCCGAAAGTGGTGGATAAGCAAAATTGTTTGAATTCCTGAAAACAATTGTCTGCCATTTGTTCGAATACTGAAAACTACTATGGATTAGCCGGCCAATATCCTGAATAGGGTAAAAATAGCTTTCCGGCGAAGTTCTGTTTCGGGAATTAGCCGCGAACCCGTGTTTACAAGCGATATGGGTATTTCGCGTGATTGAAGTCCGTATTCACTTGAATTTATTTACATTTTCATCAGAACTCCGCTCACTCAGTACTAAAATAATCAGTAAATAAGCATACTCACACATGAAACGACTGTGGTGCTCCTTTAAATTGCTGATTAGAACAGTTTATAGCCGCGCAACAAGGCATCTTCAGTCAACATTCGACAACACTCAGAGGAGCAAGATGGCAGGTCGCTGACCTCATTTCTCAGCCCCCTTAGCGCAATCCAGGTCTAAATATAGATATCGATGGTACGTAGCATAATAGCCACGCGGTAGCTATCCTCATCGCATTGGCAGTGGCACAATCATTCCAACCGTCTAGCTTTAAACAAGACGATTAGTACAATATACGTACTTACGTAGTTTATAGTACTGCAGTACAGTAATAATAGGCTAAGCCTACTATGCCTTCTGTCTGCTTGGCTTGTGGAACTTCGGATCAACTAGCGTTCTACGTTGTTTTCGTTTTACTGTAAAAAACACAACTATTGATTTCGACATAGTGTAAGAATGCCGGAACTAGGCCTACGTTTCTAACCCTATACAATTAATTGTAATTGTAATCGAACGATTCAGAGGCGCTCCCGAACCAAAGCTCAATCTAGGTCTTTTGCCTCCATTGGCCCTGCTCTTTGGAATGAGCTTCCTCCGTTCGTTCGTTCTTCTATTCTCTCGGGTAACGTCTCTTCCTCTTTTACTTTCTTAAAATTTGCTTTTTCTCTCGGGGTCTCTCGCACTGGGAGCGCTTCTGAATGGCCCTCCCTCTAGAAGCGCTTTATAAATATCCAAATACAATACAAAAGCAGTCATATCGCTAACAAATAAAATGGACTTCAAACGTTTACGGAACAGAGGAAGAGAAAGCCTGAGGGCTCAAGCCGCATTTCGCGGTTGTGCAGCCAGGCATATATATGTAAACTGTAGCACTCTAGTAGAAGTCAATGACTGCGATATCCGTATGTTCTGTTCATTTTCTATTTCACTCAGCAATTTTGATTTCACTGATGGATGTCTACAGTTTCCATAAATATGCCTACAGTTTCTTTGTATTTAGTTTTCTCTTTCCTCCCTTTACATGATGTTGGTCTATCATATTGTATTAGTATTATTAAATAAGTTGCTGATTACTTTGTTAAAATGGAAAATAACCAAAGACTCATACCACATATCATAACTGCAATCCAATATAAGTACGACAAGAAAAATAGACTTAAAGCAAATCTGAAATTCTTGACAATTGAACGCGAAAACTCCTGAAAGCTGGGTTGAAAGAATAAAACTACTTTAGGATGTTGACAAAATACACTTTCAGGGACGTCTCAGGCTTTGTCTTCCCTTGCTCTTGGTCTCGGTCCCGTCTCGGAGATCTAAGATCCTGTTAGGTCATCTCTCTAAAATAAAGTCTAAATGTTAGGCGAACGTCTTGGTCTCGTATCAGTCTCCAGGCGGGATGTTTTGAGCTTCATCTCGGTCTCGTGGACATCCTTGCTAAAATATCACCTGCATCTCGCTAACATCTCCAATGAAATCTCGCCTTATATCTTGCCTGAAATTTAATCTAAATCTAGGAAAATCTCCTCTAAATGTTTGCCTGCGAGGCGGGAAATCTCAAACAAATTTCACTCAAAATCCATCCCTAAGATATCGCCTCGAAACTCAGCCAACTCTTTCCCAAAATTGTTCCTAAAATCTCCTGAATCATCTAAAATCTCTTTAGAATAACTATGTGCTGAAATCTCGCTAAAACTCTCGCCCGACCTCTCGCAGACCTATATTTCTCCGCACGAGTACATGCAGTGACGATGGCATCCCCTATTGACCCGGCACTAAAAGCTGACCCCACAACCACGCTTCTTGATTAGATAAGGCACGGCTGAACAAGCAACTGTCAGGCACGCAGCTCTCGTGTGATGCCATAGAAGCCGACGTTATTTATGACGCGAGCGGACATTACATTGTTGGCCGATTGCATATTTGAGAGCTCTTACAAATATTTGACAGCTGATAAAATATTTATAGGTGTAGAATTTCAGCGCCTAATAGAGCAACGACAACAATTACAACAACAATTACAGCAACAATAGAAGTAACAACAATAACAACAACAGCTGAACGTTTGTTTTCTATTGTCGTCTATTCTACATATAATGCTCAAATAGACTCAATTTCCTTCTCATTATTTTTTACATTAGATCTTCTGTATTCAGTCTTCCTCAGACATACTCATTTGTCACCTTCATTATCCAGTTCATGTGTAACATCAAGGTGTAACAGCCTTATGTACATGCACCCTAAGAACAAGAAGTTCATCAGTCAGCAACCAATACTCGGGTTACAGGAAGAGAATTGACCACTTACAATACAAACAATATCGCCGATCACCGCTTTCGACAAATCCTAAGTTTCTAGGTTGCCTGGTGGCCTATTCCCTATTCTAACAGACAGACTAAGAACAAAAGAACTCTATATTGCATTGTACATGTTAAATGTTTGAGTTGGCTGGACGAGCATGATCTAGGCTCCAGGAGACGGACAGTGGCGCTATATCAATATCTCGCTACATGCTAATACCTAGCTGCATGTAAGCATTACTTAACAAGCATTGTACGGTAATGCATATGCCAGCGCTGTCTCGCAGATCTACTTAAGAGACGAGATATCGATTGGGAAAAACGTCGGCTGATCGATATCTCATACCAACAGACTAACAGATGGACGAACACACCACCCCACCACCTCCACCACTACCAATACCACCACCTCCCCACTACCAATACCATCACCTCCCCCCACTACCAATGACAACAACACCAGTACCACTACCACAACCACCACCACCGCCACCATCATCTGGTCAGCATCGTCATAAGCTAGGGCATCAGCGTCAACAACAGCTTCAGCAGCAGATGTTTCGCTTCAGCGGATGTCTTTATTTAGACAACGTCCAAACTCTGGCGACAGCTGTATACGCCACGCAGAAAATTTCATATTGACAAAAACACGTCTATAGATTAAGAGACAAAAACTCACGTACTATATACACTCACGTACTATATATATACATATATGCACTCGTCGATATATGTGCATATATATATATATATATATATATATATATATATATATATTTAGCGCACATTATTTTATACGTCAGATATATTACATATATGTCAATAATACACATCTATATACATGAATACAAAGATACATACATTCATATATTCATGGTTAGAGCGCTCGGACTGTAAAGCCGAGAGTGCGGGTTTAAGCCTCCAGTGAGGCGGTAACTGTGTAGGAACCTGAAGGAAGTGATTCATGCACAGTAGGCCTATATGCGCAAAAAGCAAGTCTAATATTATATATGTGTGTGTGTGTGTGTGTGTGTGTGTGTGTGTGTGTGTGTATGTGTATGTGTGAGTGTGTTTATATTACTTGAGATTTGGTGTCTAAAACAAATGGGAGTTGTACACACTCCGTGATCTCCTTCAGACGATTAATTCATTTAAGACTACGATATATATATAGGCCAATATAATAGGTCTAGTTTTCTGGTTATTTACGCGTCTGAATGATTATGCAGAGAAAATATTTCCGATTTTATTAACTTCATTGTATGTTCGTTAACGAATTTACTTGTCATTTACCTCAAAATATTGTTCAATTGATCGGGCAACAGGAGGAAATCTATGAAAGCTGATCTTCCCTGTTTGTATTTCTACACGCTGGTATAAGATTCGTGAACATTGATTTAAGCTAGTATACAGAGAATCAGCAATGCGGTTGCCATGTCCACTACACGAAACCAATGATTTATTTACGATGTCGACTAAGGCGATTGACTTTACAACCAAGCTAAGAGAATTATATTAATTTAATACAGTCAGTGCCGTTTAAGTTGATTAGTAGATTCCTCGTTGTTGTTGCTTTGATCTAATTATATTGGAAACTTTCCGATGACTGATGTTTTAAACTGTATACAATTAGGCCTAATGTACTGTAACATTCTTCCATAGCACATAGCACGGACGATGTAAGCACGACAGTGGACGTGACTTTTTGCCGTGTGCGCTAAACTCTGATCTATTTTGGGCAAAATTTCGCTGAGTAAACAGAGCTCAGCAAAAAACCAGTCTCTTCTGGGTTCAATTCCTCCGGAATCACTTCATGGGTTACGGTCGGTCCATCTTGCAATTAATTTGATCTCCACGCTGATTTAGCTTAGTATAGCGACCGTCAAATTAGGCTATTATTGCCTTGAACATTATACTCTGGCGCTATAGAAGTCATAGTTTATTACGAGCCTGTCATAGAGAAGAGCACCTAACTTCCCCCATGTAACGTGATGACCATGTAACGTTTATTTTGAAGGTTTGCACCAAACGTCTATACCCATGCACTAAAAGTCCTCCGATCTCAAGGAATGACTCCCAGTAAAGTAACGAACATTTTCCAAGCCCTTGTAGTCTCCCGATTAGCTTACCCTCTTCCATTTGGGGGGTCCTGTCAGCAGAATTTGGTGAAAGAATTGATTCATTTTTTCGCAGGGCTGGGCGCAGAACCCTCTTGAGCGGTGATAGTTTAACATTGGGGAAGATTTGTGAGAAAATTCAACTGAAGTTCTTTGAAAATATCAAGTAACGCCATCACTGTCTTCACCAATTACTGCCCGCAAAGCATCTACATAAATTCAACTTACGAAATAGGGGCATACATTTGAATTATCGTACTTTCATACTTTACTGCATAAGAAATCCTTCATCATTCGCTCACTGTACAACTGTAAAAACTGGGATAATGATAGTCTTAATGCCAGGGCATATTTTAACTGTATAACTAGTGGGACAAATGTCCCAGTAGTCTTAGGATTTGTCCCAGTAGTGAGACTGATTTGTCCCAGGCAATGTATGTATGAAGTACAACTAGTGGGACAAACCTTGCAGGAATTTAAAGATTTGTCCCAGTAGTAAAATGAGAAAGGTATCACATTATTGTTTAATGACCCGTTGTTATTGGTATTGGTTGGGAGACCCGAGAAAAGTTGTAAATAAAAGAAGGTGATGACTAAAAAAAAGGTCATCAACTTTTTTTGGAGATGAATTTGTAGAAAAAGTCAGATTTTGTCCCAGTAGTCAAAATTCCTTAAAATATGCACTGCTTAATGCTTGTTCCGAGATCTAATCTGTTTCCATTTGTAAAACCGAGTAATGTGTATTGTCCTCAGATCGTAGCTTCAGATAAAACTGTATGCAATCAAACATCATGAAACTGTTTACAATATTGCATCTGTTTTCTTCTTGTACTGATGATGTGCTATTTTGCTACTTTTCACCACTGTATGTACTGTTGTTGTAAAGTATGGGCGTATGTCTCGTGTTAATAAATGATTACTTACTTATTTACTTACCTACTTACTTACTTAAATAAAGTAATGATAAATGCGGACAGATATTCATTATGTGACGTCATAATATGGTCGAATGCTATTGTAGTAAAAATAAATTTGACGTCATTTCCTACCTTGGTAACTACCATTTGGCAGGCCAAATAATCAAATAATGGCTAACATGATGATAACACTTGTGTGGTCACGCTACAATATTGAAATTCCAAAATTGTAGCTAGAGACAATTTTTTTTATCATAGGCGCAATTTCCAAACGTACAGTGGTAGGCTATACCGGTCCGTACCCCATCTGTTTGAACTAAGGGCTACCATAGCCTGAACTTTAGGACTGGAAGTTACCGTACCGCAACTTACCGTGTGCACATTGATTTCAGTATGAGCTCGGCGTTCTCCAATGACATTTCATTCTAATAGCGAGACAGTGATTGGCATGGAAGAATCAAATTGGTTAAGCAGGTGGTTAAATAATAATGGTACCCGCTACTCTCTGGACTCCTGGTTCTAACCATTACGTAGTGTCTACTAATGACAGAGATACGTTTCAAGGGTCAGGTTTTTTAGCCAATGAGAATTGGGAAAGCATTTTGCTGCGATTAACCAGATGCATAAAAGAGACGAAAGTACGGTCAAGGCAGCTGCTTGCAGCTTCACTTACAGTTTACTTATCTAAATGCGGACAGTTTGAAGCAAATCCGTAAAGCGAGTAGCGTTTAATGATCATGGTCTAACACACCGCTTCATATCTTGAGTATATTCTGAAAGCCTCGTGCGAGGAATGGATCCTACGCGGATCCATGCATCTTGGCTGCCAGGATAGACCGACGCATTTGGCTATCTTTCCGCCGTTTTCAAATACGAGACTGTACTTAAATTAAAGATTATTGATGGTCCCATACTCTGCAGATGAGAGCAGAATCACATACACGGGCACGTATGCATAAGTATTTAGCATATTTCGCAATATCCCACGGTATGGTTACTTTTATGAAGTAACGGCCGCAAGTCCTACGATAGGTTAAGCGTACTGAATAAGCCAGAGCAAGCATTTCCGCATGGGGGCTGTCCGTCGCTTCTTGTATTCTACAGACCAGCCATCTGCTATAGTAGAATGAGGATCTCCAAAAGTGTTCTTGTCAATATCTAGACAAGTTCTAACCCGTAACTTCAGAGGCGCCTTTTCTGGCTTCTCTAATTCTGATTTCCGATCTTGAAAACTGTCTGACTCCAAAACACGATGTTGGATATTGATCCGCTAAAGAAGATATCACTCCTCGATTGGGTTACGATAAAATATATTAATTTACAAAAGAATACCATACAACATTTCTACATTTGTCGAAAAGTTCCGCTCGACAGTCCACCATGCGCACAGCAGGTCGACCGTCGATACAAAAGCAACAACGTCTTCAACGGTCGAAGATTTGACTTAAGAAACAGCCTCAGCGAAGGAGCAACGCGGTCTGTCTCACATAGAACGCGAGAAAAAGAGCTAGACGTCTTAAATAATAGGAGTAGACCTCATTCGGTTCTCCCTAAAAATCTATTACCTGAGCCTTGGCAGAAAACCAACAACAGGGTCTCGTCTGCAGATCGAAAACCAAAATGCCAAGCTCGCCGAAACTAAAATTTCTAAAGTTTATAGGCCTATAGACTGGCAACTATCACTCCACCTTGTCTGAAACTGGTCAAGCAGAACTTCTCTACTTCTCCAGTTGTCATCAGACCTTACCAGTATATCAATGCAGCCAATGCAAGGCATATACTTGTATAATAAAGTATGTATGCGTGTAATTATGTATGTATGCATGTACGTATGACGTATGTATAGACCTATTATATGTATGAACGCACATGACATGCCATGGAAGCCGCTTCTTGAGCTGTCTCTTTCGGAAATGTACGCACATTCAGAGGAATATTGCTCCAGAAGGCTGGCACAATATCCGCACCGACAAATTCAAGTGAGGTATAACACGTGCGTTTAAGTTACAGACAACAGACCGTGTGCGTGTATACGTAAAAAATTATAGAAGACGCCGAGACTGTATAAGGCAAAAATCTGCATGATATAATTATAGAGGCACAGGATTGGTTATGTATATCACGTTAAAAGTTTTCTGAAATCAAGTCAGAAGACTTTGAAACAATGATAATGACGCGATGATGATGATGATGATGATGATGATGATGATGATGATGATGAGTTCTCTGCCCGAAGGCACGCAATTTGCATGGCTTTTATGCCACCCGGGGATGAGATGAGTGAGGTGGGTTTCACGCTGCCTTCCTCACAGACAATTGTGGATGAGCAACTTGTCCAAGGTCGCTATACGCAGTTGATTGAGGTAGATTCGAACCTGCGACCCTCCAGTTACAAGGCACAGAACATACCGCTACACCACTGCGTTTGAAACGAGTGTTGGAACTGCTTATTTGGAACATCGGTGTTCAATTAAGTACCCGTTGGGCTACGATATTTGAACGCATGCTTTCAGCCTTGAGCATAAAACACAAACATATAATCATTCATAAACACATACGTATACATTTGTAAATTCACATACATATGCACACACATACAGTTCACACACATACATATATATATATATAGTTAAAATACATGCATATAATATATATATATATACATATGTATTCAATGCTTTCACCATTACTTTTATCCTATAGAGTTTGCACATGAAAGCCGATGTCGGACGACACATATATAGGGGCCTATTGGGACATGGGGTCAACACCAAAGGACGATGAACCTATGCACTTAAAAACAACAAAACCATACGCAATGGAATAAATATATATACACATATATATATGTTCTTATATCTGTATGGGTTGCATACATATGTGTATAAGTTTGTAAAAAGGCCTTTATCAAATTACATTGCTTATTTATTATATAGGCATCTTATATATATATATATGTATATATATATGTATATGTATATATATGTATATGTATATATATATATGTATATGTACATGTATATGTATATATGTATATATGTATATGTGTATATATATATACAAACGTATATACATGTTACATGTGAGTATGATGCAGAATGTAATTTGATAATGGTCTCCTTGCAAAGTTCAAAAGTGCACAGTCATTGAAGTCGAGCAACAAGAACATTAAGAACTGTAAACAAACCGGAAGAGGTTTATGTGCGAATAATCATGGAAAATATAAATAAACATGTGCACAAGAGGTGAGCACCAACATCAAAAGGAAAGAAAAATATACATACATACATACATACATACTTACATACGTATGTACATAAATGCATGCATACCCCCACACATACATACATGCATATATACATACATACATACATGCATACGTACATATGTAGATAAATACATGCATTCATACATACATACATACATACGTACATACATATGTGCATACATACATTTATGCATAAATGTGTACATACATATGCATGCATACATACAATCATGCACACAATCATACGTACATACATGCATAGATATATGTATACAGACATATTTACTAACTTGCTAACTTACATACATACAAGTTTCCGCTTCAGTGCTTGGGCTCAGCGCTAAGTAATTGAAACGTCATGAGGCAAGTAAGCGGGCCAGCGCTTAGCAGCGAGAAAGCAATTTTGTTCAGCGCTTTGTTATCGATTGTAGCTTGGCAGCCTTCAAGGAAATATGAGGAAATATTGATTGGATTGACTTTCGTAGAATATAAATTTAAGAAACTGTAGGATTTTGAAGATTAAATTGGATCTGAGGAATTGAATTTCATTGAAATCGTTCGGTTTAATTTTTAGGATTGAGGTTAGATATTTAGTATTGAATTTGATACAAGGATTTGATTAGTTTTCAAGGATCCAATCCTAATTTTGATTGAAGGATTGGATTTGTGCTTGAATGAATTGAACCTGTTTTAAAAGACTGAATTAAGTTTAAGGATGAATTTGAGGTAAAGGATTAAATTTGAGTTCAAGGATTTTTAGTTTGAAAGATTGAATTTGGTTGGAAACGACTGAACTTGGTGTGAGAGGTGTGGTGAATTTGAAAGCTTGACATTGATTTTAAAAGGTTGAGTGGATTCGAAGGACTTAACTTAATGCAAGGGATCAAATTTGAGATCAAAAATTGAATTTTACTTGGAAGGTTGAATTTGGTTTGGAACAACTGAGAATGTGAAAGAAATCAGAGTGTATAGGTGAATTCGAAAGCTAGAATTTGGTTTGAAGGTTTGAGTTGATTTGAAAGATTTCAAACTCAATGGCGTCCTCGTTATACTAAAGAACAATACAGTTGTCAGTTTAAATTGGCGTTACATAAATGTAAGAATAAATACAATGAATAGAAATATTACCGTTCGTGCCTCCTTACCTGCAGAATCGTCGCCTTTTTCTTTAGACTCATTGTCTCAACGGGACCCAAGTGTTGTGAGTTTCTCTTCGAGAGGTGCTTTATAAACTCTAGGCGCTGTGTTTGAATGCACAGGTTGTTGGCGCGAAAAAGTGAACTAAATTTCTCAGGTAAGAGACGGGCTTGTCTGAAGAGGAGAGGCCATTCGGCAACGTTTCCGATCATAGACACCATCTATCGTCTGCAGGAGGATTATCCACGAAATTGTGCCTCTCTCCTTCCCTTGACCTGTTCTTCCTTCTCTCAACTGGTTTACCATTCCTTCCCCATAATCTATCCTACCTTCCCTCCCTCGACCTGATCTTTTCTCCTTTTCAACTTTAGAGTTCCTAACCATCCCGACCTTCGTTGCCTTCCAACCTCGGAGTACCCTAATTTTCCCCAATCTTCCCGCCTTTTCTTTCTTCCCTGTACCTACTGTTTCTTCCCTCCCTCAGCATTTCCTCCTATTCTTTCATCGACCTGTCTTCCTTCTTTCCCTCAAACAACTCCTATAGTAGGCCTACTTCCCTTCCCCGGCATCCAAATCTTCCTCCATTTCCCGCTGTCCATCCCCTCCCTCGACCAATCCTTCCTCCCGTTGACTTGACCTACCCTTGTTTCCCTTTCTCTACCTCGCTTACCTTCTCCATGCCTTTCCTTTTCCCTTTCCACCTCTCCTTTTTCAAATTCCACGCATCTGCCATCACTCTTTGCACCATGCCCCATTTAGCGGCAGGCCTGCTTGTTAGTTCCCGCATGGATCGAGTATTGACGAAGAGCGTTAGCCGTCTACCCTTGATCAGCCCTTCTTCCTTCCATCCATCCTCTTCCTTCAACCATCCACTTACAAGAAACCTCAGCAGCTTTAGCATCCTGTAACTGTTCTTTGTCTGTCTGTCTGTCTGTGTCTGTCTGTGTCTCTATCCCTCTGTCTCCGTCTGTGTTGCCCACCTTTCTTCTCTGCCTCTTCGTTTATACCTTCCTTTCTTTTTCTTTCTCTGTAAGTTTCTTCTTCTGCTTTGCTTTCATGATTCCCTGCTTCCATTCTTCCATTCTTCCTTGTTTCAGTATTTTTCGTTCACTTGTCCGTTCACTTATTTATTCATTCGTTCGTTCATTCATTCGTCCGTCCATTCATTCATTCGCTCGTTCATTCATTCATGTGTTCATTCATTAATGAATTCATTCGTTCATTCTTTAGTTATTCCGTTTATTCAATCATTCGGTCATTCTTTAGTTGATTCGTTCCTTCATTCATTCGTTCATTCATTCATTCATTCGATCATTCTTTAGTTAATTTGTTCATTCATTCATTCGTTCATTCATTCATTTAATCGTTCGTTTGCTCACTCAGTCTTTCTTTCCTACAACTTTTCCTTTTTATCTGTCTTTCCTTTTCTCGTAATTTCTGTCGCCTTTCTTCTTTCTGTTTGGCATTCGAGTAAGCTTACTTTAAGTGGGTTGTCTGTTGTTTGTCTAAGTCTCACTACATCTCTCTGTCCTATGTGGGTTTGTGTCTGTCCTTGTATGCCTGTCTGTGTCTGAATGTGTGTTTCTCGTGTCAGATGTTCTCAGTCTATTTGTCCACGAAATTCGAAGGGGTTTGTCTCCCTTGCGAGAAAGACCCTTTCTTCGGCTGATGCATGAAGGTCTTCGGGGACTTTAATCAGAAGAGCAATCGATTGATGCAAAGTGTATTATATAAGTGTGTTGGTGGTTTAGAGATCGCTACTCATTAGATTATCGATTACCTCTTTGCTCCTTAACCGGATCGGAGCTTTCTCGTTATTTGTGTACACCGTGTAGCATAAAAACGAGGTGTGTACGCGTTTGGCCTACAGTGTGTACCGTAAAAATGAAGAATCGCTTGCCATTGGCATTCGCATTCCTGCTTGATCATGCTGAAGATTTGTTTTAATGCGTCTAGAGCTTCAATTACATTTCGATTAATTACGTTACATTTCGATTGACTGCATAACATTTCGATTGACTGCGGCCATTTACATTTCGATTTATCGCATAACATTTCAACTGACTGCATCACATTTGATTCACTGCATAACATTTCGACTGACTGCGACCATTTCCGTTAAACATCTACCAAAATATTCTGTTATGTAATATTCTGCCTCTGTCGGATTTTTGTCCTCGTTTACGGTTCATACTTTATAAAACACATTCACGCACAAGTATTTCTTGGCTTACGACGTGCTTGAAGTAAATGCATAAGAAGCGTTTCAGCTATGTGCCATATAGCTCAGGAAAAGGCAGTGCTTTTTTCAGCCGGAACGCGCCGGAACGGCGTTCCGGCACCTTTTTCAAGTACTAAAAAATAATTTATTTATTTTACTAATAAAAGCAATAATTTAGTTATTTCAATTTAATTTCAGCATTTTGAACTCTTTTTAGTGTTTATTGAGACCCCTCCCAAGCCCGTTTTCTCGGGATTTTAGCCAGCCCATGATTATTCCGTTCCGGAACCTATTGTTCCGGTCCGGAACCTTTTTTCCAGAAAAAAAGTACTGGGAAAAGGTAATGCTGTAGGCTAACACAGTGCGAAGATCGCAATCTTAAACTCCGAATTATAAGGCGCTACTTAAAAGCATATTCACGAGTGCATCATCGCGCCAGAGAGGTTGTCTAGAATACCAAGTGGAGGTTCAAGTCCGGTTGCTAGAAGACCAGGGAGAGAAGAGGGAGGCAGAGGAGCCGATAAGACGGGTGCCGTTTAGGACGAGAGATATTGGATAGCGGAGCAGTGGATGGATCAGGGTGGGAACTCTTGAAGAGGTTATGCTCTAGTTTGGAGTGGAAAGCCTGATGGGTGATAGATGGAGGAGCTTGATGTAGATGATAGTGGGTTAGCGGCGATACTGGTGGAGGAATTGAGAATTTGTGGAAATTTACATAAATGGTTTCAGTCAAAAACCTAAAGTTTCTCGTTCTTTCAGTGAATAAATTCTAACGGTGGTTATGCTGTAAAGTGTAAAGTGTTGTGTAAGGTCAAAGAGGAAAACTCTATGGCCAGTATAAGAAAAAGACAGAGGAAATGGATTGGTCACAGACGGAGAGGGAATTCCTTACTGAGAACTATGATGGATGGAAGAATGGAGGGAAGGAGAATGAAAGGATGACCTAGACAGATGCTGTTGGACTGGACGGTGGACAAGTAAACTGAAGGAGTAAGCTCAGCATCGAGAAGAGTGGCGTCATTGGACGTTTGAACCTGCCCAGCGGCAGAGAACTTGTAGAACAGAAGACGTTATGTCATATAACACGATCAGATCCCATTAGAACAGGGATTCCCAAACTTTTCTGTGACCTGCATCCCTAGGTTTGTTTGATTAATGTTTGCACCCCCTACAAAATTAATATCACATTTGAAGATGAATAAGTCAAATTCCTATTTTTTTAAACGCCGGTTTACCACATACACTCATACAGTACTGCGGGTAGAAATTGAACTAAAAAGATAAGCTTGTAACTCAGTGCATAAAATGCAAAAATAAATTGAGCAATTAGAAAAAACTGTAAACCGTACAAAATTAGTACTATAGTTACATACTTTGCATCTTTGTTGCACCCCCTGAAATGCCATCCCGTACCCCTGGGGTGCGGGATCCAGAGGTTGAGAACCCCTGCATTAGAGCCAGCGTGTATCATGAAATCCGTTCACGTGCAAATAGTGCGACTTATACACAATCATCCAAAGTAACCACTGGATATTATAGACTCGCCTGAAACGCCCCCAGCATAAGTACTTATAAATTAAATTTCATCGCATTACACGAACATATTTGTTCTACACGTAGGCTATAAAACCCCAACAGGGCCTACTCCCCCCCCCGGAGCATTCTCCGTCCAAGACCTACTCACCCATCTGTCAAGCAAATATTTACCGTTTATAGCTTTTGCGAATACACAGTTATTCCGGCAAATTCGCCCTACGGATATTAAACCAACTTCGTATATTATCACATAATATCGCCGAAGTATGATCTACTATGTCTTAACGAAACAGTATTTTATGGCTCATACCCTCCGTGCACCCCACGCTACTTTCAACGCCCGTTCTTTACCGGCGGTTTTGCCTCGTGGATGAGGAAATGGCCATGAAAGCATTTATGAACATGAATTTTGTTTATATTGACATCACCAGAAATTGCTACAGCGAAAATATCAAACTATGCCCGATACGTTCACGCGCCTATAATGCTGCTGTAATTTATTTGTTTAGTTAATTATTTAAAGCAATTATTATACGCATTATATCATTTGATCGGAATATCTGAGACGCGGAATGTAGGTCTCCGTTCGCTAGGGGTCGTGACGGAGTCTTGGAAAGGTCAGAGTAAATTTTATATGACTATCTATTCTAGGATACAGCAGCCATGCACAAGCGTAATTTTTGCAGGGTACGAGGGTGCCCATGCCCCCGATTTGGGAAGGTACGGTACCCCTCACTTTTCATACCCAGAAGAAACAAAGCCCATTATTGTTTTCTCGGAGGAAGGCTTTCATTTGAGTCCTCAAGACTCAAAACATTTTCCGAGCAGCATCATCACCATGATTACCATCATCATCGTCAACTTTGTTGTTGTTATTATGTTTGATTAAAAACAGTCCTACCTATGTTTATCTGTTTTCTGTGTGTGTGTGTGTGTGTGTGTGTGTGTGTGTGTCCGTGTGTGTGCCTATGTGTGTGTGCGTGCGTGCATGTGTGTGTGTCTGTGTACGTGCGTGCGTGCATGTGTGTATTCGTGTGTGTTTCCGTGCGTGTGTCCGTGTGTGTCCGAGTGTGTGTGTCCGTGTGTTCGCGTGTGTCTCCGTGTGTGTGTCCGTGTGTGTCCGTGTATGTGGTGTTCGTATAGTTATGTGTCCGTGTGAGCGTATCCGTGTGTGTCCGTGTGTGTGTGTGTCTGTATATCTGTCTGTTTTCATAACTTATGTATCGGTGTCGGTCAGTCTGTCTGACAGACTGTATATGTCTCTCCTGGCGTTTCTCTCTGTTTGCTTGTCTGTTTGGTTGTCTGCCTTTCCCTCTTGTCTGTCTTCCTGTCCAGCTGTCTCTATTCCACCAACAGCATCAAATGACATTTTCGGCAACAGTTGTCTGACCAGTTTGGTTGCATCTTTCGCAGCAACAAAGCAACGTCGGCCAGTATAATGCTATCGGGGCAATTTATGTGGAGCCTCAACCCGCACGCCACGAGCCGCCGCGCCCTTTAAATCTATCAACACACAGTCCGGGTCATAGATGCCACTACATAAATTCGGATTTTCTTTCACTTTACAAGATACCGTAGCAGCTCGCAACAGCGTCGCCCGGAATATTATTTGCCAGTGAGATTTAGGAGAATGGTTATTTTTTTCACTAATTATTTGTATTCTACACACGTCAATTTGGAATGGCCTTCCTCCTGAGCTGCGGTCTCTTCATTGAGACTCGTCCACTGCTTTTTTTCACTGCTGTTAAGACTGTTGTCTTTCGCCGCGGTTGGGTTGGGAGCGCCTCTGAATAGTTTCCTTGAAGGAGCGCTATAAAAATGCTCACTTGTTTGATTGATTGATTGATCGGGATATATTTCCTGACTTCATGGAGTTTCCACCTTTTTAAATTACTGACTTTTTCAGATTTACACATTGGGAGAGTAGGTGTTTTAGATGACTTAATGATGGCCACTGCCTACTGTGGCTTCGTTTCACTTGCAGCAATTCAGCGATTGTTACTAATAGGCCTAATTGTAATTCGTAACTTCAACTGCTCCGGTGTCTAATGCACAAGGCCTCAACCGATGGCCAGTGTTTAGTCTAGTCCCCCTCTTCTGAGGGGGGAAACAAGGTTTGTCGGGGGGGACCTACAAGGGCGACCCTTTTGGTGGGAAATTTCATCCCTGTTCCGACGACTTTTTTGGAATTTCATCTTGAAAAAAAATTCCTGACTTTTTTAGTAATTCGCCTTTTTCCTCGTTTACTCGTCTCGTCTCTGGGGAGAGCGCAACATGTATCCTGGGGGGTGGGGGGCGGGAGGATTGCCTGTGTCCTGGGGGGAATTGCCCCCCAAAAAGGTGTCTGCATTACAATATTGCTGGCCTCAGGGGGCAAAACATAAATCCTGAGGTGGAGAATTCCCCCCCCCAAAACGTGTCTAGATTAAACACTGACCGATGGCGCGCCTCTCAGTAGTCGCCTTGAAGGGGCGCTATATAAATTTCGTTGATTGATTGATTGATTGATTGATTGATTGATTGATTGATTGATTGATGGCGCACCAAAGTTAAGCCGTAATCAGGTTAATACCGTAAGAGTAGTCAGGTAAATGCCTTCGACTTCGCATTGGCTCTCCGTAACGGAGAAATGTAGTCATCGACAGGGCATTTTCTAGACAAAACAGGTTCCTGAACTGAACAATTATGGAAAGGCTAAATCGAGGGCGAAACCCCAGAAAGACGGGGAGCTGTTTGGGGAGGGGTCTCGATGAGACCACCAATAAACTTGTTGACGTCACATTAAATTAAAATAACTAAATTATTCTTTATTTAGAATAACTATTGTATGTATAATAGCTTAAAAAGGTATGGGGAGGGGTCTCGATGAGACCACCAAGCGGTGTTTTAGTTGTTGGGGGTTTGGGGGCGTTCAACCCCCCTAGTTCTCTTTCTAACCCCCTCAGCTAAGTAATTGAAAATATGTTGGGGGGGTTACTTTACTAAAAAAAACTGGTGTTTGGTCTATGTGATTATGTGATTTGGTAATCTGCAAATGTTTGACCCACCCAGTTGTTTTTGGACAACTAAAACACTGCCACCAAGAAACTTGTTGACGTCACATTAAATTAAAATAACTAAATTATTCTTTTATTAGAATAACTATTGTATGTATAATAGCTTAAAAAGGTGCCGGAACGGCGTTACGGAGCGTTCCGGCAGAAAAAAGCACTGGTCATCGGTAAGCGTCGCCTGAATCCATCAAGCAGCACAGATCCGAGAGCCCGCCTGGACTCGATATGCTCAGCTGCAGTAATCCTGGGTTGGTCGGTCGATGACCACAAACACGTTTTTCGGGCGCTTAATTCATAGTCGAGACTGCGGCCTCATCGAAATGGGGACAAAGCCGCTGATCCTGTTTGAAGTCGTTGTGCTTTGCAGACTATGGTGATATATCCGCAAACATTTTTCAATGACGGACAATACACACCATATATATATATATATATATATATATATATATACAGAGTATATATATATATATATATATATATATATATATACAGAGTATATATATTTTATATATATACATATATATCTGTATATATATATTTAGTGGCTCCTCACATTTGAATGTTGGTGGTTAAATGAGGCGGTGCGCGACAGTCTAATGGCTGTCGTGATGAACTGTAAGTCGAGAGTTCGGGGTTCGAAACCCAGCCAGAACAGAGAGAAATTTAATGTGAGATTTCTGTGCGACACGAGCCCCCTAGCCAACACAGCTATAATGAGTACACTGGCAGTACACTGTCCGTGGGAAGATGAGACGGTGAGCCACCCACCCTTATATGCCGAGGTTAAGTAACTGAAGTCGATAGCACTTCATATCCATGGCTTCGTCTTAGGGTAAGTTTAAAAAGGACTGCTCTTCTTCAAAATGAGAGCGTGGTTGCTTTATGGAACAATTTTAATTTTCAAATTACACGAAGTAAATTAGTTTAATAAATCAGCCTTTTATGACTGAGCAAGTGTTTGTTTCACAACAGTCGAGAATGATATTGGCTATTTTTCATCTTTACATAATAATTAGAATTCCCTGCATCTGGGGAATTGGTTAGATAAGACAACATCGAGCAACAATGGGTAGAGTGTAGTGTGGGTAGAGTGGTGTTGTTTAGAATAGTATGGGTAGAG